>JBBPKC010000353.1:0-23715 GCA_038089055.1 Tylopilus aff. balloui
AGGCTCTGACTCAGTAGAGCCAACACTTGACACTTCCAGTACATACTTCATTCTGACTCCGGACTTAGTCATCCGGTTTTCCCTCTGTATATAAACTCTGTAGTTTACTGCCTGTAGACCTCAGTTCAAATATCAACATTGATGACCAACTCCTGATCCTCTCCCTGTGACCCCTTCTAAGGGCTTGACGTCCTCTTTTTGACCTTCGACCCTCTGACCTCTGACCTTCTGACCTCCGGCCCTCTGACCTCCGACCTCCAACCCTCTGCCTGAAATCCCGGGGCACGATTCCATTGCAAGGGCGCACCACATAAGGTGAAGCCAACACCCCGTTCGCCTCAACTCCGGAGTTCCGGAGTTGTACAGGAGTCCATCCGTTCAGTCTTAATAGAGATTAGCTAATCGAGAGAAGCAGATAGAACTTGATGAAACAATTAGCTAAGTACTCTCAAGGAGTTTGTTAGAAAAAGAAACAATGAGCATGCCTAGGACATAAGACACATTAACAAGACAATGGTGAGGAATCAAGTATAGATAAACAGAAGGCTTGGTCCTGTAAAGAAAGTAGTAGGGCTTTAATGGAATATAGAATCAAGGGAAACACATCAGGGTGTTCAATAAAAATAAGGAACAAACAAGAATGTAAAGAGAAAACTGTAACAACATCTGGAGATAAAACAACTTAAATAGTGAACCAAAGAATATCTTAGCTAATCAGGAGGGCAATAGAACAGCAAGGGATGATTAGCTAAGAGAGAAAGCAATGGAATAACAAAGAATAATTAGTTTAGCATAAGAAGATTAGACAACAAGGGACTCATCATGCCATGGAGTTGAGCACAAAAAGAAGTTTATTGACAGGAGATAAATGAGGTCTTAAGCATAAAGAGGGCAAATGCTTGATCCTATATAGTGGCTTGATGAAAGGACATACAAAAGGGAAGTTACTTGAGTGTTTAACAAGAAAGAGAAATAAACCATAAAATAAACATAGAACTATAACAATATTGGTCCAATGGTTAGTTTTTATAGAACAATTGGAGGATTGTTTGTCTTGGCAAAGATAGATAGAACCATTTCCTAACTTTACTTTGTAGTATTCTACCTACTACCATATCCCACACATAACTAGCTATCTATTCCAGTGACTGATCTTACATAAACAGATAACAATAACTTGAATAATATGGCAATGAAAGATTCAGACAATCTAGATGCCTTTGATCTAGATATTGTTACAATTTTCCTATTCCATCCTGGTCTTTTCCTTATCGTTGTCTCCAAGTCTTCTCCGCTGGTTACTTCCCCTTCATCTGAGTACTGGCTACTCATCTTACAGGAACGAGCGTTCTCCTTATCCAAGCTCGTCACCTCACTTGTCTCTTGATCTCCCTCGCTCCTCGAATTCCTTGGTATGCATCACCGCTTATTAGTCAGCCTATTGACTACGAGATACCCGATGTGTCGTCCCTCTTCTCGAACGTTCCATTCTTTTCCTATCCTGTCGTGCTCAGCTTTCGCACTCTTTCTCCATTAGTCGGAAGCACGAGTCTGGTATATAAGCATAGTTGCCACTCCTGTAGTCCCCCACGCTTAGTCTACGCAATTCACTCGTATCTATTCATCCTCATCGAATCTCCGTTGCGATCCCTGATCTCAATCGTCGTCCCCGTCGATCTTCAACATTGACTGAACTCTGTCCCTCTGCTACGTAATTAAGACAGAGCCTCTTCGTGAGTGCCCCACGTAGGCAGAAACCCTCAGTCTCGGTTAAGTGCGTAACAAAAGACTAAGCGTACTTTCTCTCCCTTCTATCACGGAGTAGGAGATCTTATTGAAACCACCATGTCGTTCACAACCCCCAGAAGCCCATCGCCCATCAGCCCGGACGACGAAACACCCACAGCCCCTAGTACCCCTCAGACCCAACCTCGAGTGATAAGCCCGTGGACTAACCCCTACGCGCAAGGATCCCCAGTACCTCCCAGACCCCGAGCCACTGTTATTCCCGCAGGAACCTTTGTCCCCATTGTTTCACAACCTCCTGTAACCATGGCAACCCCCACTAAACCCACAGAACTTCGAGCAACCCTCCCCCCTTCTTTCAAAGGGAATGTCGAGAACGCCAATCAGTGGCGCCTCACCATGGAAATCCACTTCAAGGTTAACCCAGAGATCTACAACTCCGAAGACAAGAAGGTCGCCACCTTTCTAGGACGCATGGAAGGCCTTCAACTGGGTGCCTTCACAGAAACATGGTACCGAAAGGTACTAGATCCTCTCTGTTCCCCAGCTGATCGAACCATAGCGAAGATCATGGAGGATTTTTCCAAGACCTTCTACCCCTACGACCAACAGGCCAACGCGTATGCCAAGCTAGGGCGATTATGCCAGGTGATCAAAGTTCACTGCGACCCCAAGAAACCGGACGGCTTTCAACCATTCGTAATGGAATTCGAAAACCTGATGGCCATTGCTCATATCACCGACAAAAGAGTTCTCATTGACATGTTCTTCCGCGGACTAGATGACCACCTGGTCACCAACCTCCTCTCTATGCCCGCGGTCCCCACTACCATCATAGACACAATTAGCTGAGCCAAGGAATTTCACACCCACAAGCTTCGCATACTTGGAATCACAAACCAAGAAACCCCCTACGTAGCAAAGACCACCACCACTCGACTTCGCACCTCCACCGAAACCAAGGACCCCAACGCAATGGATGTGGACTCCATCACCTTGAGGAAACTCACCCCGAGAGAACGAGCGGAGTGCATGGCCAAAGGCCTATGCTTTAGATGTCGCCGCTCAGGTCACAATGCCAGAGACTGCAAAGGCACCACATCACGCCCTCAAGTCAAGATGCAAGCCATTACCATGAATACCCCCGTCACCCCAAAGACCTCGACCCTGCCAACCTCTGACCTCCAATGATACATGACCAACCTCGAGGCCAAAGGAAACTCCCAGACTGCCATCCTCGACATCCTCAAGACATGCTTCGAAGGGTTTGAAGGACAGGCCGGACAGGAAGAAGCCACTAAGGCCAACCTGGATTTTTAGAAAGGAGAGATAGTGCGACGTCATCTCTCCATGTAAATACCGTACTGCTAGGACTCCCAAACAAGAGAACCCTTCAATTCCCTATCTCAGTCAAAAACGGTAACCAAAGCGTCGAAACTCTAGTCCTCATTGACAGCGGAGCCACCGGCAATTTCATTGACCAGTCCCTGATGCGACACTTCCGCCCCCCCCTGCACAAACTCCCACAACCTATCACCGCCATTAACACCAACGGATCCTCAAACTGCAAGGGAACTATCCATTGGGAAACCAAGCTTACCCTCGAATTCCAAGACCTCTTCTTAGTCGAGAGGTTATACGTAGCCAACCTAGGACGACTGCGCGTTATACTTGGAACCCCGTGGCTCACCAAATTCAACCCACACATAGACTGGACTAACCTCACCCTCACCCTACCCGTGAACCCACCCTCCAAACATTCCAAGATCCCTCTGCAACACATGATCGAACGACCCTCAACCAATCAAGCCACAACTCCCACGGCAGAGGTAAATAAACTAACGATCTCTACTGAACTGGCACAACAAGAGAACAAGCCTAATATTCAAATCCCGGACTGGTGTCAGGAGTTCGCGAACATGTTTGAAGAAAGAACCCACAACCAACTCCCCCCTCACCGACCATTCGACCACGCCATTCAACTTCGAGATGACTTCACCCTGAAAATTGCGAAGGTATATCCTCTAAACCCCAAGGAACTAATCGCCCTACAGGACTTCATCTTAGAACATCTCAAAACGGGACAAATCAAACCCTCGACATCCCCACAAGCATCTCCATTTTTCTTCGTCCCCAAGAAAGACAGCTCCCTACACCCTTGCCAAGACTACCGCTACCTCAACTCTTTCACGGTCCGCAATGCCTACCCACTCCCGCTGATCGATACACTGATCAACCACATGCAAAAATCCACGATCTTCATCAAATTCGATGTCCGATGGGGATACAACAATGTTCGTCTCCGCCCCAAGGATCAATGGAAAGCGGCATTTATCACTCCTCTCGGACTGTTCGAACCCACGGTAATGTTTTTTGGCTTCTACAACGCTCCATCGACTTTCCAGGCCTTCATGAACCACTCCTTCTCCGACATGATAAGTGAAGGATGGCTCAAGATCTATATGGACAACTTCGGCATTCACTCCAACGACATCGATACCCACCATCAACGTACCCTCCGTGTCCTAAAACGATTCCGAGAATTAGGTTTGTCCCTTAAACTCTCGAAATGTTCCTTCGACACCCCCCAGATCGAATTCCTTGGCCTCATCATTGGACAAGGGACAGCCAAGATGGACCCCACCAAGCTCGACGCCATCCTCAAATGGACCCCTCCCCACAACGTAAAAGGAGTCAGGTCATTCATTGGATTCTGTAATTTTTATCGCAAATTCATTCCTAATTTCTCTAACATTGTTGCCCCACTCACCGCATTAACATCCAAAGATACCCCTTGGCAATGGTTACCCACCCATCAATGCGCCTTCGACTCCCTACGGATGCAATTCGTCTCCGTCCCTGTTCTTCAACTCCCCGACCCCGCTAAACCCTTCATACTCATGACTGACACCTCTCTCATAGCCACTGGTGCAGTCCTCCAACAGGCTGACAGCAACAGTGACCTCCATCCCTGCGCCTTCTTCTCCAAGACCTTCTACCTAGCCCAACAAAACTACGACATCTACGACCGAGAACTCCTAGCCGTCATCCTCGCCCTCAAAGAATGGAAGCATCTATTACAGGGAGTTCCTCACCCCATCACTGTCATGACCAACCACAAGAATTTATCCTTCCTCAAAGACCCACGCAAACTCTCTCGACGCCAAGCTAGATAGAGTCTCTTCCTCCAGGATTTCGACATCCTTTGGAAGGTAACCCCAGGAACACAAATGGCTCCCGCAGATGCCCTCTCCCGTTGTTATGACATTGACACCTCCTCTGACAATTTCAACTGTGCCATTCTTCCCGACCCACAGATCATCGACGCCCTTGACCTCGCCCTCGCAGACAAGATCCTCACTTCTTCCACCTCCGACCCCCTCGTCCTCAAAGCCATCGCGGGCCTTAATGATGGCACCCCTCTCTTCCCTCGCTCCACCCTCTCGGACTGGAAATTCAAGTCAGGCAGGTTATTCTTCAAACATCGCCTCTATATTCCCCCGGAAGCCCGTCATGACCTTGTATTCTCCCTACACACCTCTCTCGCCGAGGGCCACATGGGCTATTTTCGCACCAAATCCTCCCTCGAGAAGGATTACTGGTGGCCGGGACTGTCCACCTTTGTCCGCAAATTCATCCTAGGTTGCGCCATTTGCCAGCAATCAAAACCCAACACTCATCCTACACTCCCCCCTCTCTGTCCTCTCTTTTCCTCCGCCACTCGCCCTTTTCAACAAATCACCCTTGACCTCGTCTCGGGCCTCCCACTCGTTAATCACAAGGACTCTGTCTTGGTCGTGGTCAACCATGGCCTTACAAAGGGAGTAATTCTCATTCCCTGTTCCAAATCTATTTCTGAAGCCAGAGTAGCAGAGCTCTTTCTATAACATGTCTTCCCTAGATATGGCCTCCATGACTCCTGCATCTCCGACAGAGGACCCCAGTTCACATCCGCATTCGCCAAAGAACTGGCACGACTCCTTCAGTACGACCTTTGCCTATCCTCTGCCTACCACCCACAAACAGACGGAGAAACGGAACGAGTAAACCAAGAACTCGAAGTCTATTTACGAATCTTCTGCACTGATAACCCTACAGAATGGCTACGCTTACTCCCCTTAGCAGAGTTCCATCATAACGCCGCCATTCACTCCGTCACCCACGCATCCCCTTACTCGCTAATTCTAGGATACGAACCCAGAGCCTACCCTGCCTTACACCCAAACACCTCCTTACCGGCCCTCAATCTCCGCCTATCTCGACTAGAAACAGCATGTAAAGAAGCCGCCGCAGCTCACCAATCCGCGCAACTAGTCATGAAACAACGAATTTCTTCTCGTTTCAAACCTTGGACCATTGGGGATCAAGTATGGCTCGAGGCCAAACACCTATGCCTCAAATCTATTGCCCCCAAATTACTACCCAAACGCTATGGCCCCTTTACCATCACCGCCGTCCTAAACCCAACCGCCTACAAACTCCGTCTACCTCCCACCTGGAAAATTCACAACATGTTTCATGCATCCCTTCTCTCCTCTTACAAAGAAACTGACATCCATGGCCCTAATTACCCTAAACCCCCACCCGACCTTATAGATAATGACGAAGAATACAAGGTAGAGAAAATCCTTGCACACCGTGGTACTGCCACACGACAGCAGTTCCTGACCACGTGGAAAGGTTACCCGTCATCGGAGAATACATGGGAACCAGAAGCAAACCTTAAACATGCCAAGCAGACCCTGCTCGCTTATAAAAAAGCCTGCCATCTCTAAGACCGCCGGTAACCATGCTCCCACTCCTCATCACTGCCCTTGTCTACTCGGTAACCATCTTTATCATCGCCTCCCTTTTTTATCTATTTCTTTGCCTCAAATATCCCGCTGACCCCTCAAGGATCTCTCCTTCCACATCTCCCATCTCCTTCCGTTGCATATCTGCAGCATGCATCGAAGAACATGTCCCAACAGCCCTCGAACCCGTCTACCCAATCGCCCTCCCCTATCTTCCCAAGAGTGGATTACTCCCCAACATCATGTATGTCTTGTGCCATTACCTGTCCCATTGACGCTTCCACACTACCGACCGAGCATAGACGATTACTATACAGTCATGTTCTCCTTTCTCCAGATCTACTTCATATCGTGGAACATGCCATGGAACTTGAGGGGGACACCCTGTGTCCCAATCTTATTTCTTGCTACCTTCAATCACGACTGGTCGCAGTCACCCTGACAACTACATGTCCAAGGGACCAACCCATTAGTCGTACCGTTGTCCTGTCTCCCATTCACGCTGTCATGACCAAATTACTTGATATTCTTCACAATCAGGGTTTCGCTCATTACCTTCGCACCATGGAGTTAAACCTTCTCCTCCCCTATTTTAGATCATTATTCCACACCCTTCATGAACTCCAACAACTCGAATACCTGGAACGAACCCAGCCAGCCTCTCCCACTCCTGGATCCCCTGCCCCACTCCCTACTCCAGCACCTTCCATCCCTATCGCACCCCCAGTCGACATCCGAAACCCGTGCAATCCCCTGTACATCCTATCCCACAATGCCTCTCACGATGGACCGGGCGGTCATCCTCTCATCATGGCGTCCCCAACTCGCGTTATCCCCTTGGCACCATCCCAAACTTATCCCAACACAACTCCTGACACAGTTTGCTTTCAGTGTCGTTCTTTGGGGCATCTATGCATCCACTGCCCCCGATATCGTTGTACCAGCTGCCATGAATACGCCCTAGGCCATTACCATTCTCAATGCCTATCCATCCAGTGTGACTTCTATCAACATTGGGGACACTCCGCCCGAGTCTGCCACCATCGTCGTTGCGCACATTGTGATGAATTCGGACATCTGGCCCATGATTGCCCACGTACACATGAAGCGTTCTTTCTGGAGGCTCAGCTACAACTGGAGGGGGAGGCCGATCAATAGGTTCGAACCAGTGTTTCGAACGTATATAGGGGGTATTGTTACAATTTTCCTATTCTATCCTGGTCTTTTCCTTATCGTTGTCTCCAAGTCTTCTCTGCTGGTTACTTCCCCTTCATCTGAGTACTGGCTACTCATCTTACAGGAACGAGCATTCTCCTTATCCAAGCTCGTCACCTCACTTGTCTCTTAATCTCCCTCGCTCCTCGAATTCCTTGGTATGCATCACCGCTTATTAGTCAGCCTATTGACTATGAGATACCCGATGTGTCGTCCCTCTTCTCGAATGTTCCATTCTTTTCCTATCCTGTCGTGCTCAGCTTTCGCACTCTTTCTTCATTAGTCGGAAGCACGAGTCTGGTATATAAGCGTAGTTGCCACTCCTGTAGTCCCCCACGCTTAGTCTACACAATTCACTCGTATCTATTCGTCCTCATCGAATCTCTGTTGCGATCCCTGATCTCAATCATCGTCCCTGTCGATCTTCAACATCGACTGAACTCTGTCCCTCTGCTACGTAATTAAGACGGAGCCTCTTCGTGAGTGCCCCACATAGGCAGAAACCCTCAGTCTCGGTTAAGTGCGTAACAGATATCATAGACTCCAAATAACTAACCCAAATACATAGAATATTCTATTCTAGTATTCATCTGAAGAGCTCTATTTTACTCCAGGATTAATCTGGTGATATTATTCAAATCATTTCATCCCAGGTTTAGTCCAGTGGTTTCTATATCAAATCAACACAAAAGAAATAAAAACTAAACATAGAAAAGCTAGAACATAGTGTTATACATTTAAAACCAATTCTAAACAAGACAACATCTTGATTTGTCTCTAAACATCATTTCAGACTTCAAACATGCACTGAGACATATACTCTTTACTTCAAAGGATAGATAAAAGGCAAGAAAAAAGCAGTCTGGTTCAAGATCAAAGTGATCTAGAGTTATCTCTGGTCCATCAGTTGACTATATGCAAGCTTATTTCATTCTATCATATCTTTTTCTACATGCTCATTTAAACCATTGTTATTGAGATTAGCCACTAGCAAGTATGAAACAAACAGGACATGGGAACTCAGTGAATAGTTTATTGGATCACACAAGACTAGACACTATTTCAGACAGCTGGACTTCCTTGCATAGACCCAGACCAGAATAGAGTACAGTGATATTGTACACAGGGAAAGTACAAGACATGGTATGGACAAACTATCAATAAAGGAATGCCTTCATCTTTGCCAACTCCCTTATTACCTTTGCCAACTTCACCTTAGTGCTCTTTTAAGTTGACTTGTGTACCCCAAACTGCTGCTTCCAGGCAAAGAATTATCTTATTGATTGAGTTGCAGCCTTGTTTACTTGATATTCTCCACAACCAGTTTTCTCACTTCATTCATACTATTAAGCTCTAGGCTAGACAGGCATTCAAACTCCAGGTGTAACTATAGATCTCTGGAGTTGGGTTAGAGGGATAGAACTTTGGCTTTACCTTATGTGGTGTACCCTTGCAAGAGATCCATGTCCTGGATTTTCAAATGGAGAATCAGAGGTTGGAGGTAGATCAGAGCTTAAGTTATGCAATGACTTAAGGAGTCTGATTGGGAGAACTTCAAGCTCTAGAAAGAAGGTAATTATATTGATATTTAAACTGAGAAAATACAATACAAAGTATAGAGTTTATATACAAAGGAGAATTGGATGACTAAGTCCAGAGTTGAAAGAAAGAAGAAAGAATGTACTAGAGGGGTTAAAAGAAAAATGATTCTAGAGCACAGCCTTGAAGCTGTGCTTCTAGATGAGCACTGGTATTAGAGTTGTCTAAGCAAGAAGTGAAATGTAAGATTATAAGTAACAATAGAGTCATGGTTGTTGAAAGAGCATGTCACATGACTGTGGTACTCAACCTCCATATTAGTAGATTACTTAAGGACTACTATAGTATATAACTTCAAACTCAGTGCTAAGTTTGAATAATACTCTTGACCTCTAACCACTACCATCATACTTAAGCAACTACTCAACTCTATCCAACAATGTGAGTACATAGTAGCTAGTAGCGTAACCTGTGGTTTTCTACAGGTTATGAGCCCTGGTTTGATGCTGAGTTGATCAAGCTTGATGATATTGCATGAACTTGCACTTGTCACTCTCAACACTAGGCTCACTGGTCTTTGGGCATGCTTTATGCTGCTCATCGATAGGCTAGTCATCTCTGATGACAATATCAATGCTGTCACATGAACTTGCACATGTTTTGATTATCATCATAGGTATTCATCCCAAGGGGAATCTTTGCTCATATGTCTTATAACAATTGAGTAGCATGACTAATGTTCTATTAGAACAATGTCATTCTCTATCTCAAAAGATGTTTGCATTCCCATCTTTACAGGAAGCAATTGGACCATTTGGTGGTCTATGATCCAGGCCTACATTTGTGCCTTCAGCTACTCATGGATCCAGGCTCTCGATAAGCCTGAAGTCTCACTCATGACAGCCAAGGCCAAAACAATTAACCATTGGATTGCCTGGACCAAGGCAAATGATACAATCATTGGCATAATATAGCTTTATATGACAGATTCACTTCATCAAAAGTACAATCATACTAGAGCGACTGAACTTATTGAAGCTCTTTACACCAAGTTCAATATCAAGTCAATCCCTTCCACCTATTCTCTTTTTAGGGAACTCCTCGATGTCCAGATCCCTGCCAATGCACATCCCTCTCTAGTCTTGAATAAAGTTGATACCCTTTTTGCTTGGCTTGCAGCAGCCAAATACATGTTCTCAAACAAGATCAAGGTCATGATGCTTCTGGCCAAGCTCCCTGCTACTATGCAGGTCATAGCCCAAATGCTGATGGCGAAGAAGAATTCTGCTAGTGTAGCAGTGGACTCCACGATGGTGGAGATTCACTCTGCTATCATTTTAGCTTGGGAGTAGCATTCCCTTATGCATGGCAAGAACAATGGCCAGCAGGCCAACAAGATCTCGGCTGTGAAGTTGAAGGCACCAAGCCCAAGTTTTCCCAGCAGTAGAAACCTATCTCCTTATCTAATAACGAGTCGAAGCAGAGGAAAGCTCACAAGGAAAAGAAGGGTGACAAGGGTAAGCCCTAGGCCAATGCTGCTGAAGTTTCATCTTTCACTATCACTGCTCCCATCTTCACACACACCACTGGTCCCACCCCAATGCCTAATCCTTGTCTTCTTACATACCAAAGTGTACAGCTTTATCAAGGATCCATGGGCCCTCCTGCAGACATCCACATCTAGCAGGCGTTTACACTAGCTGAGTGTATGGGCATTCAGCCCTCATGTGAGTCAATTTGCACCATCAATACTAACCTAACCTCCAGGATTGAGTACAAGATTGTCTCTCCCAAGGTCTACCTCTCCACTGCTATTCCCTAGCCCATCTCTCTTCAAGGGTAGGTTCCTCCTGCTGAATATGTTGAGAGTATTAAGACTGAATGGATGGACTCCTATGCAACTCCAGAACTCCAGAGTTGAGGCGAGCGAAGCATTGGCTTTACCTTATATGGTATGCCCTTGCAATGGAATTGTGCCCCGGAATTTCGGACAAAAGATCTGAGGTCTAAGGTCTAGGGTCTGGAGGTCTGAGGTCCAGAGATCTGAGAGTCAAAGGTCTAAAGGTTGGAGGTCTGAGAGTCAGAGATTTGAGAGTCGAAGGTCTGAGAGTTGGAGGTCTGAGGGTTGGAGGTCTGAGGGTCAGAGGTCTGAGGGTTGGAGGTCTGAGGGTCAGAGGTCTAAGGGTTGGAGATCTGAGGGTCGGAGGTCTGAGGGTTAGAGATCTGAGGGTCAGAGGTCTGAGGGTTGGAGGTCTGAGGGTCAAAGGTCTGAGGGTCAAAGGTCTGAGGGTCAGAGGTCTAAGGGTCGAAGATCTAAGGGTCAGAGGTCTGAGAGTCGAAGGGAGAAGAGAGGGCATCAAGCTCTCAATGAAGATCATAGAAGAATGAGAGGAGAATAGACTTAGTCATCTATGTCAATATTCAAACTGAGGTCTACAGGCAGTAAACTACAGTGTTTTATATATGGGGGAAAGCTAGATGACTAACTCCAGAGTCGGAGTAAAGTAAGTACCAGAAGTGTCAAGTGTTGGCTCTACTGAGTTGGAGCCTCAGGATCATACTCCGAGTGAGCAATAACATCGGAGTAGTTCTAATACCAAAGGATGAAGCATAAGGGAGTATGAGTAGTCCAAAAAAATGGGAACAGAGGCAAATGGAAGACAGAAGTCAGAGGAATTTACTAATGTAAGTCTAGAAGAAATGAATGGAGCAGAAGATGGGAAATAGTCTGAAGTTATACTGGTGTTCATCCGAAAGATCTGGAGTTGGCTTTTGAAGCCCAGGATATAACATTAGCCTTCAGTACCCCAGCCATTTCTCCCACTCCTTGTCACTCACAGCAAGAATACCATGTGCAAACTCGCCCAGATAATATATATGGTAATGACTGACATCCAGTAGAGCAGAAATGGAATTTGGATAGACTTGGCTGATGGCAAGACATTGTTGATGAACCCGAATGCTTGTCCCATCTAGTAGAACTGGCTTCTCAGATGCCTGGTGAGATTCCCAATATATCTGTGCCACAAGGCCCCCAACTCTTACAAGACAGTAAGTTGTTCCCTTCCAATGCAGAGGTTGAGTACCTATGTTAGGAAGGGGGAGTAGGTTTAATCGCACATCTTATATCAAAGGCCATACCCCATGGATCATCTTCTGCAAAGACAAAGCCAGTACAAGAGTGGACCTATTAGGACTTTCTTCAGCTAAACAGAAGAAGTAAAGAGCTGCCTGTGAACAGGAGCTTAAAATGTTGCATGAGCAACAAGTCTACAAGCTAGTGGATGTGCCCAAAGGGCATAAGGTTATTGATAACCACTGGGTCTTCAATGTTAAATCTAATGGTCACAAAAAGGCATACCTTGTCACCAAAGGTTTCACCTAGGTTGAGAGTGTAGATTTTAACCAAATCTTCTTACCTGTAGTGTGTTTTAAGACCGTGCACTTAATGCTTGCACTCTCTGCACTTGAGAACTGGCATATCAAGGCACTTGATGTCTGATCAGCCATAAACTCACTGAGGAACTCTATATAAAACAACCTGATGGCTTTAAAGTCAAAGGCCAAGAGCACAAGGTCTATCGACTTTTATATGCTATTTACGGCCTGTGACAAGCTGCCATAGCATGGTGGGAGACCCTCAATGAGTCTATGAAGGATTTAGGCTTTGAGCGACTCAAGTCCAATGCTAGTCTATTTCTCTATCAGAAAAAGAACATGTCGATCATTGTTGCCATAATCTATGTTAACAATGCCATGTTCTATGGTCCTTCTAAGTTGATCATAGATGAGATTAAGGCAAAGTTTATGAGTAGATTGAAATCTTATGATTTAGGCATACTCAAAGAGTATCTCCACATGCACATTCGACGATCAAGGAAGTCAATCTTAATTGATCAAAATGACTACCTCCTGAAAGTTATTAAGCATTGTAGAATGATTAATGCCAGATCTGCCCCAACTCCTTTGCCCAAGGGTTATTACCCTCTCTCTAATACAGATCCTGTTGATCTAGAATTATGATCCCATTACCAGATGGTAATCAGTTCCCTTCTATACCTTTCTCTTGGTACATGTCTGGATATTGCCTATGTGATTACAGTAATGGCAAAGCATTCTGTGAATCCCTCCCAGGATCATCTCAACAGGGCACTCTATATTTGTTACTACCTAAATGGTACTCATGACACAACCCTTGTTTATGATGGTGCATCCAAAGTGGGATTAATCACTCATATGGACTTAGATTGGGGATCTAATCCCAATACTCGGCAATCAACTACTGGATATGTAGTAAAACTAGCCAATGCTGCTATAGCCTGGAAGATGCATCAGCAGAGTCGAGTAGCTTACTCCTCTACCAAAGCTAAATATGTTTCACTCTTCGATTGTAGTCGTCAACTGGTATAGTTGAACTCTTTGTTCAAAGAGCTAGGATATGATTTAAAGCCAATTTCCCTGTGTGGTGACAATCAGGGTTCTATATTTATGGCATCTAATCTGATTACTGAAAAGTGATCCAAACATATAGATATTCACTGGCATGGTATTTGAGAATTTGTCCATGAAAAGTTGATTAAGCTATTTTATATCGAAGACTCTGAGAACCCTGCCAATTTATTAACAAAAAATCTGGGCAGAGTAAAGTTTGTAAAATTCCAATCACAGTATGGCCTAATCTATGGTGACACATAGTCCAAGTAAGCTGGTTCTTTTATGATTTTCTATTACCATGTGCAAATCATGGGGGAGTGTTGAAAGAGCACATCACATGACTGTGGTACTCAACCTCCATATTAGTAGATTATGTAAGGACTACTATAGTATATAACTTCAAACTCAGTGCTGAGTTTGAATAATACTCTTGACCTCTAACCACTACCATCACACTTAAGCAACTACCCAACTCCATTCAACAATGTGAGTATATAGTAGCTAGTAGCGTAACCTGTGGTTTTCTACAATGGTAAGTTACTAATGTACAAGTCTGAGTATAGTAACTATAAAGGAAACATAAAACAGTCTAAATATAGTAACTACAAAGAAAACATGAAACTATAACAATTCTTGCCACTTATACAACAATCTCTCATGCCTGTCACTCATGAAACCATAGAGTCCACCAGACATACTCACATGACCAGTCACATGACCCATAATGTCACACCACATGATCTAGGGTAAGGCTATGGAAAGTTCTCATAGCCCAGACTATGAACATGCCCCTAACACATGACATGCCTCATGACCACAGCTATAAGGCTATGCAAGATCCCATCAGATCTTAACCATGATCCAACCACAATCCAGTCTAGAACCAGACCCTATGACAAGGCATGAGTTATTTTCACTTCACATTTGCTTCCACATGACTCATAGCCCATGACTCTATTGCCAATTATACCTTACATGCACATATGCTATGCAAACCTATGCATTGGCACTGATGAAGCACCATCACAGCCTCACCACTGCCTTACCTATGACTTACTTCTATTTCATATGCACAGCCCATGGATCTTATTCCCAATGGCATTTATTTCTTTTATCTTATAACTCACCATAACCTACCACAACTACTAGATATAGCCCATGAGATATCAACCAGTCTCCCAGACTTATACCCTATATAGATAGATATTACCACATGTACAAACACATAGAATCTATATAAACCAGCAAGCCCAAGCACTGGAGTTCCCAATCTTGATCTTTTCTAGATTAGCCCTCAATACTCTTCCCTCAGAGCGAGTCCCTTCGTGACACTTCCCCCCTTCTAACCCCTGCTTGAGGCCCCTCCTATCAAGCTCCCTCCACTAGTGATCAGTGACATGCTACCTAATCCCTAGCTGGGTTAGTCATAATAGAAATAGTCTGGAGTTGAACTCTAGAGTTCTGGAATGTGACAAGTTAGTACAAATGGAGTATTGGCTTCACCTTATGTGATGTGCCCTTGCAAAGAAATCATGCCCTGGATTTGGGATAGAGAGTTGAAGGTCAGAGATTAGAGAACCAGAGATTAGAGGGTCAAAGATCAGAGAGTCAGAGATCAAAGGATCAAAGATCAGAGGGTTAGAGGTCAGAGAGTTAGAGGTTAGAGAGTTAGAGGCCAGAGGGTCAGAGATTATGTTGCATTCTGGAACTCTAGAGTTCAACTCTGGATACTCCAGACTTATTCTAATGTAACTCCAGACTATTTCATGTTTCCTTTGTAGTTACTACACTTGGACTTGTACATTAGTAACTTACCATGATTCCATTGTTACTCATACTCTTATGTTTCATTTCTTACTTAGACAACCCTGATACCAGTGCTTACATAGGAGCATAGCTCTAAGACTATACTCTGGAATCATTTTCCTTTTGATCTCTTCAATACATACTTTCTTTTAACTCTAGACTTAGTCATCCAATTCTCCTTCATATATAAACTCCATACTTTGTATCATATCTTCTTAGTTTGAATATTGACATAGTCACCTCCTCTCTAGAACTTGAAGTTTTCCCAATCAAACTCCTTAAGTTATTGCATGACTTAAGCTCTAACCCCTAATTCTCCATTTGAAAATCTGGGACATGGATCCCTTACAAGGGTATACCACATAAGGTAAAGCTGAAGTCCCATTCCTCTAACCCAACTCTAGAGATCTGCAATTATACCCAGAGTTCATCTGACTGTCTGGCCTAGAGTCTAACAGATTAGAGTAAGGACATTAACTCCTAACAGAGGTCATAGGAGAACACAAAGGAAGAGTCATTGTTAATGTTGATATTTGAACTAAGGTCTATAGGCAGTTAACTATGGAATATGAGGGAAAACCGGATGACTACAGTGACTCCAAAAACTCTTTCCATTTTGGGCTATTTGACAGTGTGTGAAGTATACTGCTAAATTGCGTGGGAATTTCGCTTAGCTTTGGTGGCGATATAAATAGTACATACTCTTGGCTACAAGATTTCCCCCTTTGTCATGTGATTTGGTTTACAGACTAGTGAAATATAAATATTTTAAAACAGTAGTATCATGGAAAGAGTTTTTTCACTTTTGAATTGGAAGCATTATTAGTACTTGGTATAGCCTCCTTTTGCTCTAAGCACTGCCTGAATCCTTCTAGGCATGCTCTCAATCAACTTTTGACATTCCTCAACTGGTATCCTATCCCACTCTACCTAAACTCTTTCCCACAATTCATGAACTCCATTAGGGGGATATTTCTGCTCTTCAAGCCTCCTTTTTAACCAATCCCAAAGATATTCAATAGGGCTTAAGTCAGAAGACTGTGCAGGCCAGACCATAGTCCTGAATTCTTGCTCCTCTAGCCATTCCTCGACTTTTTTGCAGGTATATTTAGGATCATTGTCCTGCTGAAAAATGATGTTAGATGGATTAAATTCATAATACTCCAGGGTTTGCTGGAGTTCATCCTTTAAAATTTGGAGGTAGAGGTCACCATCCATTTTACCATCAATCTTGGCACCAAACCCAATACTCTTCCAGGTCATACAATTCCACATCATCATAAAATCTCCTCCATGCTTGAGAGTACCATCCATCAACCTATTACTTAGTCCCTTATCCACTCTTTTCCATGCCCATTTACATCCATCTGACCCCAGGCAATTGATTTTAGTCTCATCAGACCATATCACCTTCTTCCAGTCCTCTATAGTCTAATCTTTATAAGCATAAGCAATATTTAAACAAGCTTTGGGATGTTTGATAGAAAGAAGAGAACATTTGGACTTGACCACAGCCTTCATACTAGCTTTCTTCAAGTGGTAGTGTGAGAAAAAGGTGATGGGCTATATATAGGGTGCAACCCCTATATCACTTTCTCCAAATAGAGGAGCAACAACACAGGGAACCTGAGTGGAGACTTACTCAGGACTTGATGCAGAAGCTTGGACAAGCAATATCCAAGCTTAGTCCAGTGAGCCCTACAGATGCATCTTGTTCTCTGTGGCTAGACTTTCCTTAAGTGGATAGATTGAGTATAGCAATAGATGTAGTCTTATTGCTTAATAATAAGTGAAAGCTGTGTGATTGGTAGGATGCAAGTTATCTACTCATTATCTCTATGGCCTTCCATTGGCTGGGGGCTTTATATATGTAATATCTAATAGGAGATTGAATCTATTCTAATCTCAGATAAGATATTAATAGTAACTAATGATGTTATATGAAACACAGAAGAACATTCAAGAATAATACAGAGCATACCATGATTACAAATCATGATGTCATATTCTGGGCATGACCTTCTTTATGATGTCATTTGGCTTTGTTAAGTAATCAAAGCCAAAGTCTAAATTATGTGACCTATTCTAGAATAGAACAAAGTCTGGGGTTCAAGTTCCCTTGGGTGATTTATTTCTCATTAGAATATCATCCTAATGGTCATTAGAATATCATCCTAATGGTCATTAGAATATCATCCTAATGGTCATTAGAATATCATCCTAATGGTCATTAGAATGCCTGACTAACTATCATATTTCCATTCGTAGTTACTCTCAGAATAAAGTCCAAAGTTCTAGACTTCCCATATCTGGTAATATGACATCATATATTTCATCATAGTGGATTGTATTGGCAAAGAGGGGTTGGTTGATAATGTTGGTTAGAGCTTTGGTCACCTGGACTACATTTTCAGCCTTGCTAGAAGTAATAAAATATTAAGCCAAATAAATATTGATAGTAGAAAGCTTGAAAGGATAACCTCCAATAGCTTTGGGAAAGGTAGGATGCATTTTAGAGTGAAGTTCAGAAATAGTAGAAGGGCTAACACCAGTTTGCTTGGCAATAAATTAACCAGATTTGCCAGCATCAAGCAAAGAGAGAATAGTGCTTTGTTAAGTAAGAGAAAGAGATCTGACCATGATGGTGGTTGGGAATTAGGAAGTGTGGGAACTTTTTTAAACTCAGACATACTATTTACATGTATATCTTTGTTTATAGTAACAAATAGTGGCAATTATTCTATGATTTCAATGAGATTCTGGTCATCAATTCAAAAATGAAAAAACTCTTTTCATAAATATTGCTGTTTTAAAATGTTTATATTTTACCAGCCTATGAATCAAATCACATGGCATAGGGTGCAATCTTGTAGCCAAGAGTATGTACTATTTATATTTCCATCTAAGCTAAGCGAAATTCCCATGCAATTTAGCAGTATACTTTATACACTATCAAAAAGCCTAACACGGAAAGGGTTTTTGAAGTCACTATAATGCTATCATATGTTGGAAAACACATCAGCAGAGTCAAGTAGCTTACTCCTCTATTGAGGCAGAATATATTTCACTCTCCAATTGCAATCACCAGTTAGTATGGTTAAACTCACTATTCAAAAAGCTAGAATACAATTTAAAGCCAATCTCCCTATGTGATGACAATCAGAGCTCTATATTCATGACATCTAATCTGATAACTGAAAAGTGGTCTAAACACATAGACATTTGCTAGCATAGTATTCAAGAATTTGCCCATAAAAAGTTAATTAAACTATTCTACATTAAAGACTTTAAGAACTCTGCTAATTTACTCACAAAGAACCTTGGCAAAGTGAAGTTCATAAAATTTCAATCACAGTATGGTTTAATCTACAATGACAGTCCAGCTTCATAAGTGCTAATTCTCATTTATGTTTTTCTATCACCATGTATAAAACATAGGGAAGTGTTGAAAGAGCACATCAACAGTCATGTGACTATGGTACTTAACCTTCATATTTGTAGATTACATAAGTACTTATTGTACTATATAAGATCAAACTCAGAAGCTGAGTTTGAATAATACTCTTGACTCTCAATCACTACCATTATATCTAGTAACCTATATAATATAAGTTATAGTAGCTAGTTGCATAGTAGCCTGTGGTTTCTACATTATATAAGTTCTTTAATATCCAAGTTATAAACCACAGATAGCAGATAGACTTGAGTACTATGAGTATATCTTGCAGGCACATTGCAACTTTGGGGCTCATAACCTATAAGAAGAGCAAATAATGATCATTTGCCCTATACAAATATATCAAGTTTCAATTCATTCTCTGACATGCTTATATATACTGTCTTTTATGTGATTCTACTAATATGGAGTGTGGTACTATTATGTACACTTTTTTCTTTAATAGAAAATAAGATCATTGCATGACCTGCTCAATCTCCAAACCTTAATCCTATAGAGTATCTACATATGGTTTATTTTTAAAAGAAGACTGGCAAAGTATTCTAAGCCAGCTAAGGGAATATTTTTTGGGAATGTATTCAAACTCAAACAAATGAACTCCTGGTACAATTCTAAAACTCCAGAGTTAGTATGGATAGGACTTTGGCTTTACCTTATGTGGTGT
Source organism: Tylopilus aff. balloui (assembly GCA_038089055.1). Taxonomy (NCBI): domain Eukaryota; kingdom Fungi; phylum Basidiomycota; class Agaricomycetes; order Boletales; family Boletaceae; genus Tylopilus; species Tylopilus aff. balloui. The sequence continues at coordinate 19,655 of JBBPKC010000353.1, forward strand.
GCTCTTGCAAAGGAATCATGTCCCAGATTTATGAGCAGAGGGTTAAAGATCAAAGATAAGAGAAAGTGGAGGTCATGCAATGGCTTCAAGGAGATCAAAGGAAAGAATATCAAGTTCTATTGTATTTTCTATTGATTTTGAACTAAGGTCTATAGGTAATTTTCTACAAAGTTTATATATGGAGAGAAAACTGGATGACTAAATCCAGAGTCAGAAATAAAGTATGTACCAGAAGTGTCAAAAGAAAATTCAACCAAATCAGAGTCTCAGGATTATACTCCCAGTGAGCATTGACATAGGAGCAATCTTACTAACAAAGAATAAAATGGAATGGAATATACATAGTATGGTTAGAATGGGAATGGAGTCAAGAGGAACAAAGTTATGGCAATTTACTAATGTACCAGTCCAAGTGAGATAAATTCAAGTAAAAGATAGAAAAAGGTCCAGAGTTATGCCAAAGTATGTCTGGAGTATTCAGAGTTGGACTTTAAGGATCCAAGATATAATAGAATGTGTACAAGAAGTGTACAAGAAGATTAAGGTAAGGCAATGTTATATTTTGATTAAGAGCATACCCAGGAGGGTTTAGAAGACCATCAAGGCCAAGGGAGAATATATTTCACACTAGTTTATAGTATCCTTGATACCAGCAACAAAACTATTACAATGAGTAGCTGTGATTAATTATATGATATCTTTGGAACCCCTGGACCAAATCACATGACTCAGGGACAGATTTGTAGCCAAGAGTGACTACTATATTTCATCTCACCTAATCTAAGTGAAATTCCCACAAGTGATTGCTATATGCTTCACACACTATGTTGGGAAAAATATTACAATGGTTTTGTTGCTCAGTGTATATAAAGTTGAGACAATTTGGGTGTTAGAATGGTAGTTGGATCAAGTGGACTTCAATGGCTATCAAGAATGCTTAGTTACTGTGTGATAATGGACTGTGATATTTACCTGTTGAGAATGCTTAGTCACTGTGCAATAATGAACTGAGCTGCTTGATAGCACAAAGTACATCTTATATACTGTATCAAATATATAGTGGTTCAAAGGAAATGAAAGGATCTTGTTAAGATCAATACAAGTGATAACACAGGAATATTGGAAAGGCAAAGTACACAATGGAATAAAATGAAGGGAGCATACAATTTGTCTACATGAGGAATGTTGTGTGTGCACACCATATGCACACCAGTGTTTTGTCCTAACTGGTCATTCTCATGGCTGTGCATGTGCTTGCTATTCCAACATTGGGCTACCAGCACTATAATGCCTATGACCTTTGGCAAATGTAGAAAGCCTCATTTATGTGCTTTGAGTCATTTCATGTATACAAACATAATATTTACCCCACATACACATACTAGTTGTTTATGTGGTCAGAATTATTATACACTTATGTGGGCATTAATGGCAAGTGAGATGGGTTAAGGTACACAATATCATCAGTGCCTCTTGCCCCTGTTACAGCCTAGGTGACATTCCCGTTGGTGTCGCGCAAAATTCTTTCGAATAACATGCCTGGAGCAGCCCTCCCACCGGCATTCAATAGTGACCAACTCATTTATTCCCTTGATATTATGAGCCTCTTTGTAGTGGGTGGGAACGTCTTCACACGAAATCGAAACTTCGCACGGCCGACCATCTATTCTAGGCCACTGGCAAAATGCTGCTGGGCATGGCGCTGCGACATTCTGGTGCGTGGTTGGTGGGGACGCTGATTGCCATAGTTTGGGTGGCTTCACCGCACAGGCTCAATTAGCAGGGTAGTAAGTGATGCACGAAAGCGCCGAACATACCTCCACCTGCTCTGCATCGGCTGCAATGGGATTGAAGAATTCATTGGTCTGTGGAGCGCTTCAAAACCAGGCAAGCACCAGAGAATTATCCTAAAACTTACAGCCACGGTGTGGTCTTCCGGCCAGTACTTGTCAGATGTGACGAGCACTCCGCTTTGGCGTGTTACCGTCAGTTGCGGCGCCATGTCGCTTGCATCAGACCGCGGGTCCTGACTATTTATCTGGTTGCCACCGTTCAATGAACGGTGATGAAAAGCGGAGTGTCCACCTACTGCGTCAAGGTCTACACCACGAGTGTGATCGAAAAGGCTTTCGGGAGTGACATCGCTCCGCGTAGGGTCACGACCGACCTGTCATTTAAGGGTTTCCCTGAACTTGAATGCAGGAAGGGGTAAACCAGGACTCACAGCAGATTTCCATTCGGCAAGCATGCTGGAATAGTCGCATTCGCAGCCTAACATACAGCACAGCTCGCACCCATGTGGATTCATCGGGCGTCATGCACTACGATAGTAGACCGAGTTGTGAAGCAGGAGTCCCAGCTTCCGAGGGTATACTTATCCTCCTCTGAACGCTCCAAGATCCCATGGCATGTTGGAGGGCGGGAGTACGACGTGCGGGGATGGAGTGCGGGAAGGTATGTACACGAGGCATTTGGAGCGCGGGTCGGGGACAGTGACCCGCGACAAAATCGTTGCAGGGGTCCCACGTCAAAATCAAACGCAGCGTGCAAGGCAAAAGCCAAAGGGATAATGATCAAAAGTAACCTGATGTCATGCCGCTAGGGCACTAGTCTGTTGTTTTCGCGTGGTGGAGATCGGGAGGAGGGGCTCACTCCAGGAACGCCCGCAAATATGACTGGGTTTACTCACCAGAGCACTCCAGGGTTGGCCTGCTGATAAGTCATCACGGGGAAGCCGACCACTCCATCCTTCTATGGGTGCGGTAACCGGAGGCAAACCAACGAACCATTGGAGCCATGTTATTCGCCGTGCTCGAATTTGGAGGGCTGTCCTGAACTTTAAATCACTGCTATGGAGTGCTTTATCGTGGAAAAGCTTGAAGCCTCCACGCTGATTGTGGTCCACCATGACCGGACCCGTAAAGAAAAAATAAATGATAATGGAGAGGAGGAAGACAGAACTTTTTTTTCAATCAAGCCCGGTAAAGCTCGTGGGAGAGAGTCGTCGCCGGGCGTTAGAGCAATACACACGCCGTTTGCTCTGTCTCCAACGGTCCAGTCGGGGATCGTCATCGGATCGTCAACCAGTCCCTGGTGTCGGGTGGAATGCTGCGGTCCATGGGTGAGCGACAAGTGGGCAAAGCCTTACCGAAAACCCAATACAAAACGCCAGCGTACGTTCGTTCGTTGGGTGTTTCCTACCCTAGATCTAAGATGCATCACAGCCAGCGTGTGATTGTCCTCGAGGAATTGGAGGCATCGCGGGATCGAAACTAGCCCTACCTATCTATGAGCATCAAAACCACATGAACTAGACGCACATTCTAGTTTGCGTGCGGAAGGTCTTACCGTCTACAGGGGATAAGCATGCGATGGCCACGTGAGGTGGGGACCATGGCATAAGATCTGGTCAGTTCGGTTTTTCGCCTGTCTATTGAGGGAGCACAGATCGCAGCTTATCGCCCGATCGAAGACCGGAGCATCTCCCCGTGGGCCCAGAGGGTACGGTCGGTTAACCACACGCAATCTACCTGATACCTAGATAAATTTCAGTGATGATCAGGCATTCAGGTGCGGTAAGCACTTACTTGCTGGGGTTTGGGTAGAGGCGCAGCCAAGACTGTCGCCCCAAACGGCCGCGAAAGCCGACCACAAACGATGCCCTAGTACGTTCGCAGTAGGGACGTCACTTACGGAGTACCAAGTATGCCAGCATCCCTCTACACGCCGTCAGCGGTACTTATTTTAGGGAAGATACCCCACTTACCCACTTTCACTCAATCCAGTATGCACAAGAAGACCTTGAGTGAATGCCACAAGTCAGCTGCGCATGACGACGGACGCTCTGCTGCTCTGCAGTCAAAAAGTGCCTACCAGTGAGGCTTGCCACGTTCTACTGCGTCTGTTCTAATAAGGTGAGCTGGGTGGTCGTGGGGATAGGTCTGTTCCATGTTGTGCCGTTCTTCCGGCCTGAACTTAAGTTTTCTTACATTGTGGCTCTGCAGTGCGATTAGAAAATGAAGCGGGTGGCCCAAAGTAGGACTTCCTTCAGCGTTCCTGAT
>JBBPKC010000354.1:0-23713 GCA_038089055.1 Tylopilus aff. balloui
TCAAAGGGAGGAGAGAGAACATCAAGCTCTCAATAGAGGTCACAAGAAGAGGATTAGGAGTTGGTTGTCTATGTTAATATTCAAACTGAGGTCTACAGACAGTAAACTACAGAGTTTATATATGGAGAGAAAACTGGATGACTAAGTCCAGAGTTGAAATGAAATATATACTAGAAATGTCCAAGGTTGACTTTACTAAGTCAAAGCCTCAGGATCATGCTTCAAGTGAGCAATGACATCAGAGTAGTGCTAATACCAAAGAATGAAGCATAAGTAGTTTAGAAAAATGGAAACAGAGGCAAATGGAAGACAGAAGTCAGAGAAATTTACTAATGTAAGTCTGGTTAAAATAAATAGAGCAGAAGATAGGAAATAGTCTGAAGTTATACCAGTGTTTGTCTGGAAGATCTGGAGTTGGCTTTTGAAGCCCAGGATATGACAGTATCCCCCTCTTAGACCTGAACCCTTGAAGGCCTTTGAGGATCATGTGATACCATTGATTGACAGAGTTAAAAAAATGAAGTAGAGTGTGAAAAACTCCTGTGAGGTATAAAGTTTGGGTATTCTACTACTAACCTCTATCATATCCGGGCTTTAAAGCCCAATTCCGGACACTTCGGACATACTCCGGCGTAACTCTGGACTCCTTTCCACTTTTCTCTCTTGTTCACTTTGCCTGGACTAAATTAGTAAATTCCTATGACTTCCATTTCTTATTTGCCTCCGTTCCCATTCCTCCAGACTACTTATACTCCCTTATGCTTCATCCTTTGGTATTAAAACTACTCCGATGTCATTACTCACTCAGAGCATAATCCTGAGGCTTCGACTCAGTAGAGCTAATACTTGACACTTCTGGTACATACTTCACTCCAACTCCAGACTTAGTCATTCAGTTTTTCCTCCATATATAAACTCTGTAGTCTACTGCCTGTAGACCTCAATATCAACATTGATGACCAACTCCTGATCCTCTCCCTGTGACCCCTTCTGAGGGTTTAATGTCCTCTCTTTGACCTTCGACCCTCTGACCTCTGACCTTCTGACCTCTGGCCCTCTAACCTCCGGCCCTCTAACCTCCGGTCCTCTGACCTCTGACCTTCAACCCTCTGCCCGAAATCCCGGGGCATGATTCCATTGCAAGGGCACACCACATAAGGTGAAGCCAACACTCCGTTCACCTCAACTCCGGAGTTCTGGAGTTGTATAGGAGTCCGTCCGTTTAGTCTTAACAGTATATTCGAACTCACACTTGCATCGGAATCCCCAACCATGTCAATCCATATGACACGGTCACATGCAAGGGCAATAGACAACTCTCTCAATGCCTTAAGCAGCAACCATCAAGCCCCTGATCTTGTCAAACAATTTCTCAGCTTCTCAGCTTATCAGCACACTCCGTCCGCATCTCAAGTGTACTGGCCTCTGTGATCCCCTTCACCTGAAGCACACATTGAAGAGCTCACGAACATTGGCAACCCCACCAACCGCCCTAGCTTTCACACTCCTAGCATCTGTGTCAATCCAGCAGATCTAGACGGACCCAGAGATGATCCCTCTAGTGACTCCAACCTTCTAGTAGATGATTTTGACCCCGATTCATCTGATGATGAAGAATGCATCCTGTGAGACACGCTCGCCAACCTGGCAAGCGCTATCCGGGTTCTCGCTCACTCTTCAAGAAAGAAATCCTCTGAACTCTTGTAGTGGACAAAAGTCCGGGAACTGGACCAGTTTGACGAAACAGATCCTCGCAAACTCCAAGTTTTCCTAGTCCAATGCGAATTAAACTTCCAAAACCGTCTGAAAGCCTTTGCCTTCAACTGTGCCAAGGTCACATTTGCCCAGTCATACCTAAAGGGAATAGTGCTAGAATGGTTCGAACTGGATCTCCTCCAGATGGAAAACCCCACACTCCATCCCCTTTGGATAGATGACTTTAGGGAATTTGTCCTGGAATTGCAGACCAACTTTGGACCACACGACCCCGTCGAAGATGCAAAGCACCAACTAGATCACTTGATGATGAAGGATGGTCAAAGGATTAATAGATATGTGGTGGAATTTAACAGGATAGCTTCACAAGTCCAGGACTATGGAGAAGGTGCCCTCTGGTACCATTTCTTCAATGGCCTTCTGGACTGCATCAAAGACGAAATCTTGCAAGTTGGCAAACCCCCCATGCTCTCCAAACTCTGCCAACTTGTCCATGCCATCGACATGCACTATTGGGAGCACAAGTTTGAGGTTAACTGCCAGGCAAAGCCTCCTTCCAACACCTCCAAGACATCCGACAAACCCCACACCTTGTCCGCTGGCTTCTCCAGTACCTCCAAGGATTCCCAAGGGAAGTTCACCAGCACTACCAACAACTCTGGAGCCTCCGCTTCCCCTAAACCAGACTTGTTGTCCAAGCTTGGGGAGAATGGTAAGCTCACTATAGCTAAATGAAAGCGCCGCTTCAATGGCAATCTCTGTATGTTTTGCAGCCAAGCAGGGCACAAGGCTAAGAAATGCCTAAAGTCTTCCTCCCGCTCAACCAAAGGCCATGCCACCACAACTGAAACTCCGAAAACCAAACCAGAGGCCTCTGCTAAGGCAAAAAAATAGTCCACAACCTCCATGACTCTGCATGGACTGGAGGTTGCATTGTCTCTTCCCATGCACCCAAGGAGATTCAACTCAACACATCTGCTCTCTCAACTCCAAAATCACTCCTACCCTCTATCTCCCTAGTTTCCCAGAACATCCCTCCTTTCCCCGCATTAATAGACTCCAGCTCCTCCAATTCCTTTATAGATTCAACATTTGTGAAGAAGAATGGACTTTCAGCCTACTCCATCCCTTCGCTATCCCTCCACTTGTTCAATGGCATCTCAAACTTCTCTGTGACTCAAGCCATCGACCTCTCCATCCATTTTTTAACCAGTGATATCACTTTGACGACATTTTATGTCACTCCGCTAGATGGTTCTTGTTCTATTGTTCTAGGACACAACTGGCTCACCTGCTACAATTCGTTGATTGATTGGGTTACAAGTAGTATCTCGTTCCGAGCATCTGAGCATTCCATGCAAGCAAACCCAAGCTCAACTCTGCAGCCCTCAGAACTCATTTCTCTGGCTGACTTCGACCCCAATTCACTGCATACCTATGATCGCAAGGCACCATCTATAGCACTCATTAGTGCATCTGCCTTCACACTCGCCTATCGTCTCGAGGGCTCAGTGCAGTTTGCTCTATCACTCCGCCCTCAGGAGAGCAATCTCCACTCTGTTTCCGCCGACTTCAAACTAGTCAATCTCTCTGGAGTTCCTCTGGAGTACCATGATTTTGCAGATGTATTCAGCAAGGGCAAGGCATCCAAGCTTGCCCCACACCGCAAATTCAACCTGAAGATCGATTTGGAAGAAGGAGCATCTCTGCCAATAGGTACTACCTATTTCCTATCCACATCCAAACTCGAATCCCTCTGAGTGTTTCTTGACAAACATCTCTCCATGGAATTCATCTGCCCATCCAACTCCGCTCACGCCGCTCCAGTACTCTTTGTCTGCAAGAAGGATGGTTCACTCTGCCTTTGTGTAGACTTCATTTAACAAGATCACGAAAAAGGACTGCTATCCACTTCCCCGCATCTCTGACCTTCTAGACACTCTGAGCCATACCTGGATTTACACCAAGCTCAATCTCTGGCATGCCTACCATCTAGTCCACATCACCGCCAGAGATGAGTGGAAGACATTCTTCCGGATGTGCTACAGATCGTTTGAATGGCTTGTCATGCCATTTGGTCTCACCAATGCCCCTGCGGCTTTCCAGTGGTTTGTTAACTCCATCTTCACAGATCTTCTCAACGTCTCTATCATCATCTATCTGGACGATATCCTCATCTTCTCTGAAGACTGCACAAAACTGTCATATCCGGGCCTCAAAGCCCAATTCCGGACACTCCGGACATACTCCGGCGTTACTCCGGACTCTTTTCTGCTTTTCTCTCTTGTTCACTTTGCCCGGACTGACATTAGTAAATTCTTATGACTTCCGTTTCTCATTTGCCTCCGTTCCCGTTCTTCTGAACTACATGTGCTTCATCCTTCGGTACTAGAACTACTCTGATGTCATTGCTCACTCGGAGCATGATCCTGAGGCTCCGACTCAGTAGAGCCAACACTTGACACTTCTGGTACATACTTCACTCTGACTCCAGACTTAGTCATCCAGATTTCCCTCCGTATATAAACTCTGTAGTTTACTGCCTGTAGACCTCAGTTCGAATATCGACATAGACTATCAACGTAGACGACCGAGTCTATCTTCCTCTCATTCTCCTTTGACCTTCATTGAGGGCTTGACGCCCTCTCTCCTCCCTCCGACCCTCAGACCTCCGACCCTCAGACCTCCGACCCTCAGACCTCCGACCCTCAGACCTCCGACCCTCAGACCTCCGGACCTCAGACCTCCGGATCCCGGACCTTCGACCTCCAACTCTCCATTTGAAATACCGGGGCACGATTTCGGTGCAAGTGCGCACCACATAAGGTGAAGCCAACGCCCCGTTCGCCTCAACTCCGGAGTTCCGGAGTTATGCAGGACTTAGTCAGTTCACTCTTAACAGTATATTTGAACTTACACTTGCATTGGAATCCCCAACCAAGTCAATCCGCATGACACGGTCACGTGCAAGGGCTATCGAGAACCCTCTCAATGCCTTAAGCAGCAACCGTCATGCCCCTGACCTCGTCGAACAGTTTCTCAGCTTCTCCGCTGGTCGGAGCACTCCTCCCACATCTCAAGTGCGCCCACCTCCGCAGTCCCCTATGCCTGACGCACACATGGAAGAGCTCATGGACATCGGCGACCTTGCCAAATCCCCTAGCTTCCTTTTCCTTAGCATCCACAGTCGTGCTGCCAAGATTGAAACTCCGGAAATCAAACCGGAGGCCTCCGCTGAGGCAAAAAAAATAGTCCGCGACCTCCGTGACTCTGCACAGATTAGAGGTTGCATTGCCTCTTCCCATGCACCCAAGGAGATCCAACTCAACGCGTCCGCTCTCTCAACTTTGAAATCACTCCTACCCTCCGTCTCCCTAGTCTCCCAGAACATCCCTCCTTTCCCCACGTTAATAGACTCCGGCTTCTCCGATTCCTTCATAGATTCGACATTTGTGAAGAAGAACAGACTTTCAGCCTACTCCGTCCCTCCGCTATCCCTCCGCTTGTTTGATGGCACCTCGAATTCCTCCGTGACTCAAGCCATTGACCTCTCCGTCCATTTTTTGACCGGTGATATCACTCCGACGACATTTTATGTCACTCCGCTAGATGGTTCTTGTTCTATTGTTCTAGGACACAACTGGCTCACCCGCTACAATCCGTTGATTGATTGGGTTACTAGCAGTATCTCGTTCCGAGCATCCGAGCATTCCATGCTAGCAAACCCGAGCTCAACTCCACACCCCTCAGAACTCATTCCTCCAGCTGACTCCGACCCCGATTCACCGCGTACCTATGACCGCAAGGCATCATCTATAGTGCTCATTAGTGCTTCTGCCTTTGCACTCGCCTGTCGTCTTGAGGGCTCAGTGCAGTTCACTCTGTCACTCCGCCCACAGGAGAGCAATCTCCGCTCCATTTCCGCTGACTCCGAACCAGTCGATCTCTCCGGAGTTCCTCCGGAGTACCATGATTTCGCAGATGTTTTTAGCAAGGGCAAGGCATCCAAGCTTGCCCTGCACCGCGAATTCGACTTGAAGATCAAATTGGAAGAAGGAGCGTCTTCACCAATAGGTACTACCTATTCCCTCTCCACATCCAAACTCGAATCCCTCTGAGTGTTTCTTGACGAACACCTCTCCATGGGATTCATCCGCCCATCCAACTTCGCTCATGCCGCTCCGGTACTCTTTGGCCGCAAGAAGGATGGTTCACTCCGCCTTTGTGTAGATTTCTGCGGACTTAACAAGATCATGAAGAAGGACCGCTATCCACTCCCCCGCATCTTCGACCTCTTAGATGCTCCAAGCCGTGCTCAGATTTATACCAAGCTCGATCTCCAGCATGCCTACCATCTAGTCCGCATCGCCGCCGGAGATGAGTGGAAGACATCCTTCCAGACGCGCTACGGATCGTTTGAATGGCTTGTCATGCCATTTGGTCTCACCAATGCCCCCGCGGCTTTCCAGCGGTTTGTCAACTCCATCTTCGCAGATCTCCTCGACGTCTCCATCATCATCTATTTGGACGATATCCTCATCTTCTCTGAAGACCGCGCGAAACACGAAGAGCATGTCCAGGAAGTACTCCGATGTCTCTGAAAACACGGACTTTATGCCAAACCCGAAAAATGCGAATTCCACACCGACTCCACTGAGTATCTCGGATATCGACTCTCTCCAACCGGACTTTCCATGTCTCCAGAAAAGGTGAAGGCCATTATTGATTGGCTCGAACCCTGGAAGATCTGAGATATACAATCTTTCCTCGGATTCACTAATTTCTACCGGAGATTCATCGCCGACTACTCCGGACTTGTCGTTCTGCTCACCCGCCTCACCCGAAAGGGTACTCCGTGGAATTTCGATGACACCTGTTGCTCCGCTTTCCAGCGCCTCAAGGATGCTTTCACCTCCGCCCCTATCCTATCCCATTGGATCCCCGACTCCCCTTTAATCGTCGAGACAAACACCTCTGACTATGCCATCGCCGGCATTCTTTCCATCCGATGTCCGGATGATGAAATCCACCCCATAGCTTTCTACTCCCATACCCTCTCCACTCCCGAACTCAACTATGATACCCATGACAAGGAATTGCTTGCCATCCATGAGTTCTTCCGGACTTGGCGGCACTACCTTGAAGGCTCCAGAACTCCGATTGATGTAGTCATGGACCACAAGAACTTGGAATATTTTGCAACCACCAAACTCCTGACCCGGCGTCAAGCCCGGTGGTCGGAGTTCCTCTCGCAGTTCAATATGGTCATCCGCTTCCGCCCCGGATGCCTAGGTGCAAAACCTGACTCCCTCACTAGACACTGGGACGTCTATCCCAAAGAGGGGGATAGGGACTATGCGCTTGTAAACCCCCAAAATTTCCGTCCTATATTCACTCAAGAATAGCTCGTGTCGTCCCTCAGGGCAACGATTTTAGCGACTCCGGTCCTCCGGGCCAGTACGCTGTTCGACATCGAGTCCCTTCACAGAAACATCCTGTCCGCACTCCCCTCCGATCCCTTAGCATCCACCCACATGTCCAACTCCAAATCCTCCGACTCCTGCTGGACTGTAGACTCCGAAGGCTTCCTCCGTCTAGATAATCGCATCTACATCCTGGACGCAGACGACCTCCACCTCTGAGTCCTCCAGTACAAACATGACCATCCACTCTCCGGACACTTCGGACTGAACTGGACCTTAGAACTCATCCGCCGCGAATACACTTGGCCAAGCATCCAGACCTTTGTCAAAGACTATGTTTCCTCCTGTACAGCCTGCACTCGCGCTAAGGTCCCCAGACACAAGCCCTACGGGCTCCTGAAACAACTCCCCATTCTTCGCCAAAAAAGGGTTATCATCCGAACATCTCCGTCCATCCTGAGCACGACCTCACCTCCGCCCGAGCCCGAGAATACTCCGTCGACCTCGACTCCCTCCACAGCCTCCTTCATGATGAAATAGCCCTAGCACAGCAGCGATATCAAGGACCCGCAGACGCCAAGCGAACTCCGGCACCGGACTTCACAGTCGGCAGTCAGGTTTTCGTCAAGGCAAAATACTTCTGCTCCATGCGCCCCTCCAAGAAGCTCTCCAAGAAAAATCTAGGTCCTTATGAAATCATAGCTCAAGCTGGCGCAGTTTCGTACACCCTCCGGCTTCCGGAGAACATGAAGTCTGTACATCTGGTCTTCCATGTTTCTTAACTAGAACCCGCAACCTTTAATACCATTCCGAATCACATGCAGACACCTCCGCCTCCGGTTAAGGTTGATGGTAAACCAGAATATGAGATATCAGAAATCCTTGACTCAAAGATAGATCATAGGCAATGGAACTGCAAACTCCTATATTTGGTGCGGTGGTCCGGATATGAAGGGACAGATGAAGAAACTTCGTGGTTACTTGCAACTGAACTAGGTCATGCCTCGGAGCTTGTCGCGGACTTCCATCTCCGGCACCCAGAGAAGCCTGGACCTCACTCCGCTTGACCCGTCAATTTGCTAACATTCACAAAAGTATCTATTATACTTCCTCATCTTCGCCCTCTTCGTCCTCTTCCCCTCTCCGTCCTCCGCCATTATCTCCACCAACTCCGCTCTTCCGGCTTCTCCCTCCTGCGTCGCCAATGTCTCCACCTACATCATCCGATGCCAACTCCGTCACCTCCGCCGTTCCGATGTCATCTTCCTCGTCTTCCTCCTTCGCGCCTTCGTCCGCCGCCTCCGCTCCGTTTTCTTCAACTCCGTCATTCAACAGTACCATGCAAACCTCAAGAGCCTTCAAGGGCTCAGGCCTAAGAGGGGGATACTGTCATATCTGGGCCTCAAAGCCCAATTCCGGACACTCCGGACATACTCCGGCATAACTCCAGACTCTTTTCTGCTTTTCTCTCTTGTTCACTTTGCCCAGACTGACATTAGTAAATTCTTATGACTTCCATTTCTCATTTGCCTCTGTTCCCGTTCTTCCGAACTACATGTGCTTCATCCTTCAGTACTAGAACTACTCCGATGTCATTGCTCACTCGGAGCATGATCCTGAGGCTCCGACTCAGTAGAGCCAACACTTGACACTTCCGGTATATACTTCACTCCGACTCCAGACTTAGTCATCCAGATTTCCCTCCATATATAAACTCTGTAGTTTACTGCCTGTAGACCTCAGTTCGAATATCGACATAGACTATCAATGTAGACGACCGAGTCTATCTTCCTCTCGTTCTCCTTTGACCTTCGTTGAGGGCTTGACGCCCTCTCTCCTCCCTCTAACCCTCAGACCTCCGACCCTCAGACCTCCGACCCTCAGACCTCCAGACCTCAGACCTCTGGACCTCAGACCTCCGGACCCCAGACCTCCGACCTCCGACCCTCCATTTGAAATACCGGGGCACGATTCCGGTGCAAGGGTGCACCACATAAGGTGAAGCCAACGCCCCGTTCGCCTCAACTCCGGAGTTCCGGAGTTACGCAGGACTTAGTCAGTTCACTCTTAACAAAAACACGAAGAGCATGTCCAGGAAGTACTCCAGCATCTCCAAAAACATGGACTTTATACCAAACCCGAAAAATGCGAATTCCACACCAACTCCACTGAGTATCTCAGATATTGACTCTCTTTGACCAGGCTTTCCATGTCTCCAGAAAAGGTGAAGGCCATTGTTGATTGGCCCGAACCCTGGAAGGTCCAAGATATACAGTCTTTCCTCAGATTTGCTAATTTCTACTGGAGATTCATTGCTGATTACTCCAGACTTGTCGTTTCGCTCACCCACCTTACCCAGAAGGGTACTCCATGGAATTTCAATGATACCTGTCGCTCCACTTTCCAGCACCTTAAGGACGCTTTCACCTCCACTCCTATCCTATTCCATTGGATCCCCAACTCCCCTTTGATCATTAAGACAGACACCTCCAACTATGCCATCATCGGCATTCTCTCCATTCGATGTCCAAACGATGAAATCCACCCTGTAGCTTTCTACTCTCATACCCTCTCCGCTCCCAAACTCAACTATGACACCCATGACAAGGAATTGCTTGCCATCCATGAGTCCTTCCGGACTTGGCGGCATTACCTTGAAGGCTCCAGAATCCTGATTGATGTAGTCACAGACCACAAGAACTTGGAATACTTTGCAACCACCAAACTCCTGACCTGGCATCAAGCCTGGTGGTCAAAGTTTCTCTCGCAGTTCAATATGGTCATCTGCTTCTGTCCTGGATGCCTGGGTACAAAACCCGATTCCCTCACTAGACACTAGGATGTCTATCCCAAAGAGGGGGATAGGGACTATGCACTTATAAACCCCCAGAATTTCCGTCCTATATTTACCTGAGAACAGCTCACATTGTCCCTCAGGGCAACAATTTTAGCAACTCTGGTCCTCCAGGCCAGTATGCTGTTTGACATCGAGTCCCTTCACAGAAACATCCTGTCTGCACTTCTCTTCAATCCTTTAGCATCCGCCCACATGTCCGACTCTGAATCCTCTGACTTCTGCTGGACTATAGACTCCGAAGGCTTCCTCTGTCTAGACAATCGCATCTATGTCTTAGACGCAGATGACCTCCGCCTCTGAGTCCTCTGGTACAAACATGATCATTCGCTCTCCAGACACTTTGGACAAAACCAGACCTTAGAGCTCATCCGCTGCGAATACACCTGGCCAGGCATCCAGACCTTCGTCAAAAATTATGTTTCCTCATGTACAGCCTGCGCCTGCACTAAGGTCCCCAGACATAAGCCCTACGGGCTCCTGAAACAACTCCTCATTCTGGAGAAGCCATGGAATTCAATCTCCATGGACTTCATTGAACAACTCCCTTCGTCCTCTGGACATACCGCCATCCTTGTAGTCGTGGACAGATTGTCCAAACAGTGCATCTTCATTCCAACCAACGACAAGGTGACATCTCTAGAGTTAGCAAAACACTTCCTGCTCCATGTATTCTCCAAACACAGAGTTTCTGCACACATCACCTTTAATCGAGGCTCAGAGTTCATCTCCCACTTCTTCCACTCACTCGGGAAAGCCTTAGATATCTGACTCCACTTCACCTCCGGATACCACCTGGAGGGTGACGGACAAACAGAGTGAATGAACCAGACCCTGGAATAGTACCTTTGGATTTATTGCAACTACCAGCAAGACAACTGGTCCGAGCTTCTGCCCCTCATAGAGTTCACCTACAACAATGCTCCAAACACTACTACCGGTGTCTCTCCATTCTTCACCAATAAAGGTTATCATCCGAACATCTCCATCCATCCTGAATGCGACCTCACCTCCACCCGAGCCCAAGAATACTCCATCGACCTTGACTCCCTCCACAGTCTCCTCCATGATGAAATAGCTCTCACTCAGCAATGATATTAAGGATCCGCAGACGCCAAGCGAACTCTAGCACCAGACTTCAAGGTTGGTAGTCAGGTTTTCATCAAGGCAAAATACTTCCGCTTCACACGTCCCTCCAAGAAGCTCTCTGAGAAAAATCTAGGTCCTTATGAAATCATAGCTCAAGCCGGCACTGTTTCGTTCACCCTCCGGCTCCTGGAGAACATGAAGTCTGTACATCCAGTCTTCCATGTTTCTCAACTAGAGCCTGCAACCCCTAATACCATTCTGAACTGCATGCAATTATCTTCGCCTCCGGTTGAGATTGATGGTGAACCAGAATATGAGATATCAGAAATCCTTGACTCAAAGATAGATCGCAGGCGACAGAACTGCAAACTCCTATACTTGGTCCAGTAGTCTGGATATGAAGGGACAGATGAAGAAACTTCGTGGTTACTTGCAACTGAACTAGGTCACGCTTCGGAATTGATTGCAGACTTTCATCTCTGGTATCCAGAGAAGCCTGGACCTGTCATATCCGGGCCTCAAAGCCCAACTCTGGACACTCCGGACATACTCTGGCATAACTCTGGACTCTTTTCCGCTTTTCTCTCCATTCATTTCTTCCGGACTAACACTAGTAAATTCCTATGACTTCCGTTTCTCATTTGCCTCCATTCCCATTCTTCCGAACTACATGTGCTTCATCCTTTGGTATTAGAACTACTCTGATGTCATTGCTCACTCGGAGCATGATCCTGAGGCTCCGACTCAGTAGAGCCGACACTTGACACTTCCAGTATATACTTCACTCTGACTCCAAACTTAGTCATCCAGTTTTCCCTCCGTATATCAACTCTGTAGTCTACTGCCTGTAGACCTCAGTTCGAATATCAACATTGACGACCAACTCCTGATCCTCTCCCTGTGACCCCTTCTGAGGGCTTGACATCCTCTCTTTGATGTCTGACCCTCTGACCTCTGACCTCTAACCTTCTGACCTCTGGCCCTCTGACCTCCAGCCCTCTAACCTCCAGTCCTCCGACCTCCGACCTCCGACCCTCCACCCAAAATCCCAGGGCACGATTCCATTGCAAGGGCGCACCACATAAGGTGAAGCCAACGCCCCGTTCGCCTCAACTCTGGAGTTCCGGAGTTGTACAGGAGTCCGTTCGTTCAGTCTTAACAGGACCTCACTCTGCTTGACCCATCAAAAACATTAACATTTGCAAGACTACCTACTACATGTCCCCGTCCTTGCCCCCTTCGTCCTCTTCCCCTTCTCTATCCTCCACCATCATCCGCTCTAACTCCGCCCTTTCAGCTTCCGTCTCCTTTGTCACCAACTCCTTCACCTCTGCCACTCTGATCTCATCGTCCTCATCTTCCTCCCCATCTCCCTCGTCCTCCTCGCATTTGTCATTTGGATAGACCTCGCTCGTCTTGAGGTCCACCAACTAGGACACCATGATTGTGAGATGATCGAGTTGCCCCTTGATCGCATCCCAGTGGTCCCAGATTGCTGCCGCGATAATCCAGGCACACTCCATCATCTCCGACACCCTCTCCGCCATGTCCTCTTCGGACCTTGTTTTCTTCCGGGGTCGCTCCGCCTCCTCTGCCTGTTATTTCCGCTTTCTTGTCGGCTCCGTCCTCTCCTGGCCAGGCTGTTCACACCTCACCTTCACATTGCAGCACTCCACGCACACTATCGACTTTCTAGGACTGAGGGTACAATCCAGCCCCTGGTCCTCACACCTTTGGCACACTGGCACTGGCTTCACATGCCCCTTTCCCTTGCTGGAGCCTTGCTCCCTCACTACTCACTTCACCTGTAGTCCATTAGTCCTGTCTGCTCACACGTTAGCAGACTTACCCTTCTCTGGGCCTTCGCCTCCACCTTTGCACATCGTCACTCAGCCTCCCGCTCCACCCTTCTCCAGGCTTCCTCCTTTGCTCTCCTCTGCTCCTCCTCCTTTCGTGCCTTCATCTGACACCTCCACTTCACCACCTTTGCATCCCATAGCTCATTCTCGTTGTTGGCACACTTCACCAGACGCTTGTCATCCCACTCCCTGATGTCAGCATACTCAGACATGGTGGTACAGTACTAAGAGGTCTGTAGCAGAACACCCAGACTTTATACCTCACAGGAGATTTCCATGCTCTGCTCTGTTTTTTTCAGCTCTATCAATCAACAGTATCACATGAACCTCAAAGGCCTTCAAGGGTTCAGGCCTAAGAGGGGGATACTGTCATATCTGGGCCTCAAAGCCCAATTCCGGACACTCTGGATATACTCCAGCATAACTCTGGACTCCTTTCCACTTTTCTCTCTTGTTCACTTTGCCTGCACTGAATTAGTAAATTCCTATGACTTCCATTTCTCATTTGCCTCCGTTCCCATTCCTCTAGACTACTCATACTTCCTTATGCTTCATTCTTCAGTATTAGAACTACTCCAATGTCATTACTCACTCGGAGCATGATCCTGGGGCTCTGACTCAGTAGAGCTAACACTTGACACTTCTGGTACATACTTCACTTCGACTCTGGACTTAGTCATTCAGTTTTCCCTCCATATATAAACTCTGTAGTCTACTGCCTATAGATCTCAGTTCGAATATCAACATTGATAACTAACTCCTGATCCTCTCCCTGTGACCCCTTCTGAGGGCTTGACGTCCTCTCTTTGACCTCCGACCCTCTGACCTCTAACCTTCTGACCTCCGGCCCTCTGACCTCTAGTCCTCCAACCTCCAACCTCCGACCCTCTGCCTGAAATCCCAGGGCATAATTCCGTTGCAAGGGCACACCACATAAGGTGAAGCCAACATCCCATTTGCCTCAACTCTGGAGTTCCAGAGTTGTACAGGAGTCCGTCCATTCAGTCTTAACAACCTCTCAGTGCTGTACTACCATGTCTGAGTATGCAGATATTCAGAAGTGGGACAATGAGCACCTGGCAGAATGCACTGAGAATAGCAATGAGCTATGGGATATAAAGGCAGCAAAGTGGAGGCATTGGATGAAGGTGTGAAAGAAGGAGGAGCAAAGAAGAGCAGAGAAGGAAGCCTAGAGAAGGGCTGAGCAAGAGGCTGAGTGATGACATGTGAAGGTGGAGGTAGCGGCCCAAAGGAGGGTAAGTCCACTGATACATGAATGAACAAGGCTAATAGACTATAGGCAGAGTGAGTGGAAAGGGAGCAAGGCTCCAGGAAGGGAAAGGGACTCATGGAGCCAGTGCCAGTGTGCTGGAGATATGAGAACTAGGAGCTGGACTATACCCTCAGTCTAGGAAAGTTGATAGCATGCATGGAGTATCACAACATAAAGGTA
The DNA here is from genome assembly GCA_038089055.1 of Tylopilus aff. balloui. Lineage (NCBI taxonomy): Eukaryota > Fungi > Basidiomycota > Agaricomycetes > Boletales > Boletaceae > Tylopilus > Tylopilus aff. balloui. Next base: position 14,395 of record JBBPKC010000354.1, read on the forward strand.
AGGTATAAATAGCCCAGCTAGGAGAGGATGGAGTCAACAAGAAAGTGAAAGTAGCATATGAAGGAGGCAGAGTGACCTCAGAAGAAAATGAGATCCAAGAAGGATATGGTGGAGAGGGCGATGGAGTTGATGGAGTATACCCAGATCATTGTAGTGGTGATCTGGGATCATCAAAACACAATCAAGGGGTAACTAGATTGTCTCATGTCCATGATATTGTAGTTGGTGGACCTCAAGACAACTAAGGTCTATCTGAATGATGAGTGTGAGGAGAACAAGAAAGATGGGGAAGATGAGGATGAAGACAAGAATGATAAGATTAGAGCAGTAGAGGTGGAGACTTTGGTGATGGAGGAAAGAAAAGCTAGAAGAGTAAAGTTGAAGTAGATAATAATGGAGGATAAAGAAGGGGAAGAGGATAAAGAGGGCAAGGATGAGGATATGTTGTAGATAATTTTGTGAATGTTAACAAATTGATGGGTCAAGCAGAGTGAGATCCAGGCTTCTCTAAGTACCAGAGATGAAAGTTCATAATAAGTTCCAATGCATGCTCTAGTTCAGTCGCAAGTAACCATGAACTTTTCTCATCTGTTTCTTCATATCCTGACTACCATATCAAGTACAGAAGTTTGTAGTTCCATCACCTACAATTTATCTTTGAGCCAAGGATTTCTAATATCTCATATTCTGGTTTGCCATCAATTTTAACTGGAGGTGAAGGTGATTGCATGCGATTCAGAATGGTATTAGGAATTGTGGGCTCTATGTCATATCCTGGGCTTCAAAAGCCAACTACAGATCTTCTGGACAAATACTGGTATAACTCCAGACTATTTTCTACCTTTGTCATATCTGGGCCTCAAAGCCCAATTCCAGACACTCCGGACATACTCCGGCGTAACTCTGGACTCTTTTCCGCTTTTCTCTCTATTCATTTCTTCCGGACTGACATTAGTAAATTCCTATGACTTCCATTCCTCATTTGCCTCCATTCCCGTTCTTCCGAACTACATGTGCTTCATCCTTCGGTACTAGAACTACTCCAATGTCATTGCTCACTTGGAGCATGATCCTAAGGCTCCGACTCAGTAGAGCCAACACTTGACACTTCCGGTACATACTTCATTCCGACTTTGGACTTAGTCATCCGGTTTTCCCTCCATATATAAACTCTGTAGTTTACTGCCTGTAGACCTCAGTTCAAATATCGACATAGACTATCAACATTGACGACTAACTCCTGATCCTCTCCCTGTGACCCCTTCTGAGGGCTTGACGTCCTCTCTTTGACCTCCAACCCTCTGACCTCTGACCTTCTGACCTCCGGCCCTCTGACCTCCGGCCCTCTGACCTCCGGCCCTCTGACCTCCGATCCTCCGACCTCCGATCTTCGACCCTCCGCCCGAAATCCCAGGGCACGATTCCGTTGCAAGGGTGCACCACATAAGGTGAAGCCAATGCCCCATTTGCCTCAACTCCGGAGTTCCGGAGTTGTACAGGAGTCTGTCCGTTCAGTCTTAACAACCTTCTGCTATGTTCATTTCTTCCAAACTTATATTAGTAAATTTCTATGACTTTTATTTCTCATTTGCCTCTGTTCCCATTCCTCTGGACTACTCATACTTCCTTATGCTTCATCCTTCAGTATTAGAACTACTCCAATGTCATTGCTCACTTGAAGCATGATCCTGAGGCTCCAACTCAATAGAGCCAACACTTGACACTTCTGGTACATACTTTACTCTGACTCTGGACTTAGTCATCTGGTTTTCCCTCCATATATAAACTCTGTAGTCTACCGCCTGTAGACCTCAGTTTGAATATCAACATAGAGGACCAAGTCTATCTCCCTCTTGTTCTCCTGTGATCTTCATTGAAGGCTTGACACCCTCTCTTTTCCCTATGATCCTCAGACCTCCAACCCTCAGATCTCTAACCCTTAGATCTTCGACCCTCAGATCTCTAACCCTCAGACCTCCAACCCTCAGATCTCTAACCCTCAGACCTCCAACCCTCAGATCTCCAGACCCCAGATCTCTGATCTTTGACCCTCTGCCCAAAATCCCAGGGCACAATTCTGTTGCAAGGGCGCATCACATAAGGTAAAGCCAAAGCCCTATTCACCTCAACTCCAGAGTTCTGTGCAGGACTTTGTCCATTCAATCTTAACACTCTAAGCTAAGAAACATGGAAGACCGGATGCATGGTATTACAGTTCTATTTCTTCATCGTTGTTTCTTTCTCATACTAGCAGAACACCCTGGCGTGTTCCCAATGTCATCCTATTGCGTAGAAGGTGCCCTTCTACTTCTTACCTCTTCCTCCTTTGTCGTTTCCCTGCTTCCACCCACTCCCCTCAGTTCCATGGTATGTGCGCTCTGATTCCACTTCTACCTTGTTCCACGACGTTCCATATACTTAGTCAGTGTTCTGTCAGTTTCTCTCGTGTTCTATCGTGTTCTTCCGCTTAGTCAAGTCCTATGCCTCTCACTATTTAAAGCGACTTCTACTACCATGTAAACCTCACGTTTCATCTATGCAATTCAATGTAGTCTCACGTCCCCCCTCTGTGTGGACCGTTCGTCCCTATCCATCGTAAACCTTTGTCCCTAGACTCCTAGGGTACCCGTCGTCCACTACTTGCGTAATTAAGATGGAGCCTCTTCGTGAGTGCCCCACGCTAGTAGAAGTCTCCAACCTAGACCTCGCGCGTAACAAAAGATGAAACGTAATATTTCTCCCTCCTATTGTGGAGCAGGAGACACCCCACCTTCACCACGTCGTTCACCATACCCAGAACTCCCTCGCCCATTGCTACCAACGACAAAGCCCCTGCTACCACCATTACCCAGCAGTCACCAAGTCCGTGGGTCAACCCTTATGCAATACAATCACCCGTACCCCTTCGCCGACGCATAGCAATCACCCCAGCCAGAACCACCGTCCCAGTTACCCCCCAAACCTCGTCAATCCCCATGGCAACCACCACGTCAAAACCTGCCGAACTTAAAGCAACACTCCCCCCTCCGTTCAAAGGAAATGTCTCATTTGCAAACCAATGGAGACTTGCCATGGAAATCCATTTCCAGGTAAACTCTGAAATATATGACACTGATGACAGGAAGGTAGCGGCCTTTTTAGGACGAATGGAAGGCCTCCAACCTGGCGCTTTCGCTGAAGCCTGGTACCAAAAGATACTCGATCCTCAATGCCTACTGGCCGACCGAACTATCGCAAAGGTAATGGACGACTTCTCCAAGACCTTCTATCCCTATGACCAACAAGCTACCGCATATTCAAAACTCGGTCGACTACGCCAGGCCATCAAGATTCACAAAGACCTGAACAAGCCAGACGGATTCCAGCCCTTCATCACCGAATTCGAAAACCTGATGGCCATAGCCGGAGTCACGGATGAAAAGGTGCTCATCGACAAATTCCTACGAGGACTCGATGATCACCTAGTTACCAACATCCTTTCCATGCCCACTATACCCACCACAATCGCCGAAATGATCTCCCAAGCCAAAGCCTTCCACTCTCACAAAGCAACCTGCCATGGGCTCCTCGATCTCGAGAAACCGTATGTAGCCCAAACCACTGAATCACGACATCGTATCATGACCTCCACTACCAAGGATCCAAACGCCATGGATGTAGACGCCGTAACCCTGAAAAAGCTTACTCCTAAGGAACGAGCAGAGTGCCTGGCCAAGGGATTATGTTTCAGATGCTGAAGAACGGGACACAGCACCAAAGATTGTAGAGGTACCATGCCTCGACCCCAGACCAAGATCCAAGCTATCGCCACCTCCTCAAAAACCCCCTCGACCCCTAATACCGACCTCCAACGATACATGTCCTCCCTCGAGAAAAAGGGGAACTCCCAGACTGCCATCCTCGATGTATTAAAGACCTGCTTCAAAGGATTCGAAGCAAACCCCAAGAAAGGAGCCACTGGATCGACACAGGGGGATTTTTAGAATGGAGAGCTGCCTCGACCTCACCTCTCCCTGTAGATACTATTCTGTTAGGACTAAGAAATGCCAGAACACTCCAGTTCCCCATCACTCTTAGACATCGGAATGAAACCGTCGAAACCACCGCCTTAGTTGATAGCGGGGCTACTGGAAATTTCATCGACCAGTCCCTCATGCACCACTTCTGACCCCCACTACATCACCTCCCCCAACCCATCATCGCCATCAATGCAGATGGAACTACCAATCGGAAAGGAACCATCAAATGGCAAACCAAGCTCCAATTGGAGTTCGAGAACTATAACCTGACCGAAAAACACTACATGACCAATTTAGGACGACCTCGTATTATCCTAGGGACCCCCTGGCTTGCCAAACATAACCCTCACATCGATTGGACCCAGCGCACCCTGTATCTCTCTGATAATCTCACAGTACAGTCTATTCATACCACATCCGATCATTTAACAGATTGGTTCCTCAAAGACTGGGAAACAGAGAATTATCCCATGTACGCACCTCTCGAAATAAACAAACTGACTATCTCCATAGAACTCGCTCAAAAAGTAGACCCATCGCCGGTTACTCTACCCCCATGGTGCGAGGAGTTCCTAGATGTATTCAAAGAAAGGACCCATGATCATCTCCCCCCTCACCGGCCATTTGACCATGCCATTGAGCTACGCGAAGATTTCATTCCAAAAGTTGCCAAGGTCTATCCTCTCAACCCCACCGAAAAAGAAACTCTTCGAGAATTCATTGCTGAACATCTTCGAACCAGCCGAATAGTCCCATCCACCTCCCCACAAGCATCCCCTTTCTTCTTCGTCCCAAAGAAGGATGGTACCCTCAGACCCTGCCAGGACTACCAATACCTGAACTCCTTCACCATCCGCAATGCCTACCCTCTCCCCCTAGTCAACACTCTTGTGGAAAATATGCAGCGCTCTACTATTTTCACCAAGTTCAACGTTCACTGGGGATACAACAATATTCGCCTCCGACCTGAAGATCAATGGAAAGCCGCCTTCATCACCCCCCTAGGCCTCTTTGAACCCACAGTCATGTTTTTCGGATTCTGCAACGCTCCCTCCACCTTCCAAGCCTTCATGAATCACTCCTTTGCAGATATGATTGCGGAAGGCTGGCTTGAAATTTATATGGACGACTGCAGCATTCACTCTACAGACATCTCTACCCACCATGCTCGCACCCTCAGAGTCCTTCAATGGTTCCGAGAACTAGGTCTCTTACTTAAACTTCCGAAATGCGCATTTGATACTCCTCAGATCGAATTCCTGGGATTGATTATCGGCCAAGGCACTGCACAGATGGACCCCACGAAACTCCAAGCTATCCATGACTGGAAAGCACCTCACTCAGTAAAGAGTGTACGATCGTTCATCGGATTTTGTAACTTCTACCGAAAATTCATCCCAAACTTCTCTGACCTCGTAGCCCCATTAACCACCCTCACCGCCAAGAATACCTCCTGGTCCTGGCTCCCCACCCACCAACATGCCTTTGACACCCTCAAACTCAAATTCATTGACACCCCTGTGCTCCAACTCCCTGACCCCTCCCAACCTTTCACTCTGATGACTGATGCGTCGCTCGTCGCAGTAGGAGCAGTCCTCCAACAAACTGACATCAATGGTGACCTCCACCCATGCGCCTACTTCTCAAAGACCTTACTCCCCGCCCAATGAAACTACGACATCTATGATCGCGAACTCCTCACCATCATCCTTGCTCTTGAGGAATGGAAACACCTCCTCCAGGGCATCCCGCACCCCATCACCGTCATCACCGACCACAAGAACTTAGCATACATCAAGGACCCTCGCAAACTTTCCAGATGACAAGCATGCTGGAGTCTCTTCCTACAGGATTTTGATCTCCTCTGGAAGATCACCCCAGGTACTCAGATGGCCCCCACAGATGCCCTCTCCCGCTGTCATGACATAGATATCTCCACTGACAACTTAGACTCCTCCATCCTCCCGGACCCTCACATCATTAATGCTCTAGACCTTGCCCTTGCCGAGAAGATCCACACTTCCTCAGCCTCTGACCCCCTCGTACTCAAAGCTATCTCCTCCCTCTCGACTAACACCCCCCTCTTTCCTCGCTCCTCCCTCTCGGACTGGCACTTCGACTCAGGGCGCCTTTTCTTTAAACACCATCTCTACATTTCACCTAATGCCCGACAACCCCTCATCTCCGCCCTTCACTACTCTCTCGCGGAAGGACACATGGGCTACTTCCGCACCAAATCGGCACTAGAACGCGACTACTGGTGGCCTGGCCTCGCCACCTTCGTTCGTAATTACATCCATGGTTGCGCCATTTGTTAACAATCGAAACCCAATACTCACCCCACAATTCCCCCCCTCCACCCCCTCTCCTCCTCGGCCACACGTCCCTTTCAACAAATTTCCATTGACCTCATCTCCAGCCTTCCTCCTTCCGACGGCCTAGACTCTGTCTTGGTCGTGGTCGACCATGGCCTTACTAAGGGGGTAATTTTCATCCCTTGCTCTAAATCCGTCTCTGCAGCAGAGGTAGCGGAATTATTTTTACAACACGTCTTCCCTAGATACAGTCTCCATGACACCTGCATCTCCGATCGGGGACCCCAATTTACCTCTAACTTCTCAAAGGAACTAGCCCAACTTCTCCAATACGATCTCCGCCTCTCATCCGCCTATCACCCCCAAACTGATGGAGAAACGGAAATGGTCAACCAAGAACTTGAGGTATATCTACGAATCTTCTGTACTGATAACCCTACCGAATGGCGAAGATTATTACTGTTCACCGAATTTCACCACAACTCCGCTACTCACTCTACCACCCTTTCCTCCCCCTATTCGTTGATTTTAGGCTACGAACCCAGGGCCTACCCCCCCCTACACCCGAATACTCACCTACCGGCTCTCAATGTCCGCTTATCTCGACTAGAAGAAGCCCGAAAGGAAGCCCTAGCTGCCCATCAATCCGCACAGCTAATCATGAAACAATGTATCACCTCACGTTTCAAACCCTGGACCATCGGTGATCAAGTGTGGTTGGAAGCAAAACATTTACGCCTCAAGTCCGCTTCCCCCAAACTAAATCCCAAAAGGTATGGGCCGTTCTCCATCACGGCCATTGTCAGCCCCACCACATACAAACTACGCCTTCCACCCACCTGGAAGATCCATGACGTGTTCCATGCATCTCTACTAACTCCCTATAGAGAGACCTCTACTCATGGACCCAACTTCCCCAAACCTCCCCCAACCAGATTAGAGAACCACGAAGAATTTGAGGTAGAAAGAATAATTGCCCATCGGGGGTCAGCCTCCCGACGGCAGTACCTGACTGCGTGGAAGGGGTATCCTTCCTCCGAAAATACCTGGGAACCAGAAACTAATCTTAGACATGCCAAGCGAATTCTATCCGCTTATAAATGAGGAGCACATCTCTAGGACCCCTGGTTACTATGCTCCCATTCTTGATCGCCGCTCTTGTATACTCCGTAACCATTTCCATTATCTCAGCCCTCTTTTATCTCGCCCTCAGACTCAAAGTGAAGACTCTCCCCACTCCCCCATCTCCAGCCATCTCTCCCATCTCTTTTCGTTGCCCCACCACCGCCCATATCGAAGACAATGTCCAACCCTACGTCCAACCCATCTACCCAACCCTCGTCTCCCATGTCGACCCGTGTTGATTACTCCCCCACCTCCCGTATGTTTCATGCCATGTCTCGACCCATTGATGCTTCTGCCCTTCCTGTCGAACACTGTCGTCTACTCTTAGCCCACACGTTATTATCTCCAGATATCTTACACGCTATCGAACTTGCCATGGAACGCGAGGGGGAATTACTTTGTCCCGACATTATAGCCTGTTATCTTCAAACCCATCTTGCAACGGTGGCCCTAACTGCTGTGACACCGGGAGACCAACCCATTGAACTTTCTATCATACTCTCTCCGTTACACTCCACTTTGACCCGCCTTTTGGACATTCTACATGACTAGGGATTCTCTCACTTCATCCGTACCCTGGATCATTCTGTTCTAACCCCGTATTTCAGACCCCTCTTCCGCACCATGCACGAGCTCCAACAGCTCGAGTACCTCGAATGCACCCGACCTCCATCCCCCATCATTCCCATCCCAGTTCCCCCTCCCCACTCCTCCAGCTCGGAACCAATCCGCACCGACATCATGCCCGCACCAGTCCAATATCTCATTGAGTCTCCCAACGCCCCCTACAAAGGGCCGTCTGGATGTTCCATTATCCTTGCTTCTCCCACCCGCGTCCTCCCGCTCATGCCTCCCCACACCAATCCCATCGCTGCCCCCAATACCATATGCTTTCAGTGCCGCAATAGAGGTCACCTACGCATCCACTGTCTGCAATACCGATGCACCTCTTGCCATGACTATGCACCAGGACATTATCGCACTCAATGCCTTTCCCTCCAGTGCGACTTTTGTTCGATGTGGGGACATTCGGCCCGTTACTGCCACCGACACCGTTGTGGACATTGTGATGAGTTCGGACATCTCGCAGATGATTGCCTCCGTGTACTGGCTTCCCCGGGAACCCCCTCTCTTGACGAGGACTGATGGAGTTCTAAAGGTACTCGAGTCAGGGACTTGAGTGTACGAAGGGGATAATGTTACAGTTCTATTTCTTCATCGTTGTTTCTTTCTCATACTAGCAGAACACCCCGGCGTGTTCCCAATGTCATCCTATTGTGTAGAAGGTGCCCTTCTACTTCTTACCTCTTCCTCCTTTGTCGTTTCCCTGTTTCCACCCACTCCCCTCAGTTCCATGGTACGTGCGCTCTGATTCCACTTCTACCTTGTTCCACGATGTTCCATATACTTAGTCAGTGTTCTGTCAGTTTCTCTCGTGTTCTATCGTGTTCTTCCGCTTAGTCAAGTCCTATGCCTCTCACTATTTAAAGCGACTTCTACTACCATGTAAACCTCATGTTTCGTCTACGCAATTCAACGTAGTCTCACGTCCCCCCTCTGTGTGGACTGTTCGTCCCTATCCATCGTAAACCTTTGTCCCTAGACTCCTAGGGTACCCATCGTCCACTACTTGCATAATTAAGACGGAGCCTCTTCGTGAGTGCCCCACGCTAGTAGAAGTCTCCAACCTAGACCTCGCACGTAACACATGAACTTCATGTTCTTTGGGAACTGGAGGATAAATAAAACAGTGCTAGCTTGAGCTATGATTTCATAAGGATCTAAGTTCATTTTGGAGAGCTTTTTAGAGGGGTACATGGAGCAGAAGTATTTTGCCTTGATGAAAACCTAACTACCAAC
>JBBPKC010000355.1:0-22321 GCA_038089055.1 Tylopilus aff. balloui
ATTACTCGTTGAATCGCTCGTGTCTGGTGCCGATGCGTTCTTTTGACTGTCTGCGAGTATGTGAACGTGATGGAAGTCCCGTTGAATCAGCCTCCTAGCGCTCCCCTTTCGCCAGGTACGGACTACAGGAACCAATTCCATCGTTCAAAGCTGAACACATTGTGGACCCAATCACGTCGATAGCTCAACTTGAGTCAATACTGCCCAAATGAATATTGAAGGTCGGTCAAAAAATGGTATAGACCAGCTCCCTCGAGTTGGAGATGAATGAACGTCGCCTCTGAGAACCACCCACTTCGCCTCACCCCCCCAATGCCGTCCAATTCCACACCATGTGCGGAATATCGTTTACGCCCACCAACGGCACCTGGTTCGCTCCCGGTTGCCCATAAACTGCATACGTGCCCTTAGCAGCGAGCGCATCTTGTGCTAGCACGACTTTGGCTGTCGGTGTCGAGGTAGGTCTAGCGAGATTCAGGCATTGCGCGCTATTCGTCGGCGTTGATGCTGGTGTTTGCGAGATCTGCGATTGTGTTCGGTTGGATCCTGATGGGAACGCAAATCCGTAGTATCCCGGACAGTCGTCGGTTGGAAATCGATACGCGCTAGGCCAATCACGGACCATGAGCTCGGCATAGAAGCAAAAACAGAAAGAAGCATACACATAGACACTTCGCATGAACGGCAACCCAAGCAAGACGTTCGGCGGCGTAATAACACTCCGACTCTGAATACCTACAGGACAATACCCGAGGGCGGATGCCGCAGATGCGGGTCTCAACAAGTTGCCCGGGGAATCAATCTGATAGTCGACCCCATTGATCGTCGCAGTCAGCGCGGCGTACGGTGTCCCAGGCGGAACAGACGTGTCATTTATCGCATACGAGCAGTTGTACTGGTAGACCCCGACGTCGGCGAGAAGTCCAATAGGCATTGGGATAGGCCCCGTCGAGTTGGTGTTATTGAAATAAGTGTCGGCATTGGGAACCAGGATGGATAAGTCGGCTGGACCCAGCAAAGTAAGCTTCGAAACGATGGAACACATAAGCGGGTGTTCTTACAAGAATCGAGTGCGGCACTCAGGTCTTCACCGTATGGTACGAACTGGCCATCGTAACCCTTCAGGCCATCGAACTTGAAAGTATTGAGAAAGTCACCGCTGGGATCTGGGCTCTGATCGAGTTGCACCCAATTGATGGTACCTTCGTAGTCATTTGGGTCAAGCGCACCAATCGTAAGTTTGGGGTTTGCTGGATCGAACCGCATGCCGATGACGGGGTTAAGGAGGGAAGACGACTTATACAAACGGGTAAGGAAATGCCTTGCGATGGTGGTAGTATTGAGCGGGTTGAGGAAGAGACCGAGATAACCATTCCAAACGAAGATTCTGGCGATCGAATCAGAACCGTCTAGTATGTTCACTGTTGAGAACCACGGAAGGATTCAATTATGAGTGGTCACGACCAATCTAGGTGATGAGCATTGTTCATTTACCCAAACTTTGGTTTGCAGTGCTGAAAAGACCCCCGAATCCGACAGTGTCGGAAACCTCCACCCCGCTGAATGCTGGGATGCCCCAAGGAGTGTTATTCGTCTATGAGAACACGAGCCGGGCTCACGGGTCGAAGAAGTATATGGGCATACCTGAAACGTCGACGACAAGGATGAGTCAAATAAAGTTGTTCCAGCGCAGAGGATACAGTCGGTCGAATACGTCGAGAGAAGGCTGGATGCCACCTCGACTGAGAGGTTTACCTGTTGAGGAGGTGTCCCGACGAGGACGGGGGCGGTGGACGGAATATAAGATACTTCCGAGAGAACTTGCATGACATTCATAGGGAGCGTGGCCCATGCTACGGGCGTAGTGTGACTTTATCAGCTGTTGGATAGTCTAGGCTAAGGCTTACTGCCCGAGTTTGCTTCGGCAGACGACATTACCAAGTTGAGTATGAGGGAGATTGAGAGTGGCAGCGTTCCTGGACTTCGGTTCGTTAGGGAACGCATCGAAAGGGAACGATCTCAAGTGGAGAGGATACAGTAAGTCGGTGTTAGTATATGGAAGTAGAGGAAGGAGATATTTGGAGAGTGTCAGAAGCGCGGGTCGGGTTAGAACCTCGCTGTTAACAATGCACATCGTGGTCGACAACAGATTTAAGGTCGCTGCCGGGATGACGATAACATGACCTTACTTTACCCTCCGGCGGACCCGTTGTCACCCAGCGGCACTACCTTTTTCCCTTGTATATATCCATTAATCACAGATCAAAGTATAAGTCTGTGTGGGTAGATACGAACCTGGTAGTTCGCTTCAAAAAAGGTTTGACAACGACCGAGTGGATGCACATGCACCAGCAATTTATATCGGTACTGCTGTGCACAATAACATCACTTCGTTGCGAGCGGAAGTAGTTACCGCCACTTTCTTATTCCATTGCGGACTTAACGTTACGGTGCCAAGTAAGGAGACCCGGCAGGCCGTCGGAATCACCTTCTCGTTGCTCAATTGGCAAGTGGCAGAGTTCCGAACACCAGCGTCGGGCTGCAACGACTGACTTCGGGTCCGGGTCGCACTAGATATTGAGGATGGATCGCCGGGAGAGGTCGTGACGCTCCGAGCAAGCTCAAAAAGTTTTCGACCTGCTCTCCAGGTTCCGCCTGCAACAAAGAATCACTGCAACCGTAGCGAAAAACACAGCCTCCGGATGGCACAGTATTCTTGAGGTATATTTACCTCAACTTGTCACTAACTGAAACCTCGGTTCTTGTGATCGAAACGTGGGGTTCCCCAAAGTACTTCCTTTTGCACTTTCCCCCCATTTTCTTCCGCCTGCACCAGTATGTATCGCCGTGACTGCCCTCCGTCGCCTGAATATCTGGTCTAACTGTTTGTTGACTTGGCAGACTCTATAGTCCCCACGCTCGTTGATCGTCTCATGGGTCCATCCTATTCCCCTCTGAATCCCCTGGAATACCCTCCTGAAGACACCACTTCACCGTCCCCGGATCAACCCCTCAAAGAGAACGCAGATCCACCTCATCCAGCTGGCGCATTGCGAGAATTGGATCCCTCGGAGACACACCCCAGCATGTTCCTCCTACCGTCCCGCAATCAGCCGTTTCGGAGAGGCCCATCAGCTAGTCGGCCTAATTTATGGAGCAAAATCAGGATGCCGCTCGAGATGGCGCTCTTACCACTCGCTGCCATTGCTTATCTCGCCTTCTGTTATACTGTTCATGGCAAAGCCGTGCCGGTTAATACACACGGCCTCTATTCCGTCACGACACAACATCTCGGTAGGTACCGTGTCTCGTCGGTTTTGTGCTACGTTCCTAGAACTTTTTGCAACGAACCATTTAGCTACAATCAAGGGTGGTATAACCGCCATCAATATTATCATCATATCGATAGCCCTTTATCCGGTCTACGATATTATGGCCACTCTCAAGGTATCTGTATTGTGTTAGTGGAGGAAACCCTTTATGCTCACGATCGTAGAGCGAAGAATTTTTCCGCGCCTTAGCGTCCCACATTCATGGTGTCCCACTGGAAACGATCAATCACATCTCGAATCCATCTTTTGGGCATATTAGCGCGATGATGGCGGTGTGGAGAAATCGATGTTCCAACTATTATATTCTCGGAATCGTCGCTTCTCTCTTAGCCTGGACCCTGGGAACACTCGCCCCCGGTGCCTGTAAGTTGAGCGTCATGTTTCTTCAGGGAGACCCATTTTCAGTTGCGGGCAGTAACCGTCGACAGTGTGCTAGCTGACGGAGAATTAGTGGCGTTTGCTATCGGCGCAGTGCTCCCACAGAGCGTATTAAAGTATGTGTTGCACACTTGCTATTTGCCTGTGGAAGTGCTTTGTTCATTCCGGTGTTGTTAGTGGCACAGATATCCTTCCCACGGAAACTGCAACTCTGAATGCTGGTGTAGCCGCCTCTATCACGTGGGCCGAAATGGAACTCGGCGTCCAATACTCTTTTGGTGTAGCAAATACATCAGAACCAGAGTATGCAGCGTTCATTGTGCCTGCTCCCCTCAATTTGTCGACCACAACGGCTGCAAGATGGTTGTCTGATGTGATTGGGATCAATCCGACGTGTTCTTGGGCTTCCACGAACATTACCATACCTGTGCAAATCCCCGATAATACAACGTCTAGTTTCGATCCAGCCCTCGTAACAGCGTACCTTCCTGAGCACAACTTGGACGTGGAAGTGACTAATAATGACATAGACATCCTTGGTCAGTGAATCGAACTGGATATTTAGTTCTTTCTGTTGCTCAATGCCAGTATTCTGTCAGTGGACTCTGCTTTCGCCACGTTCAAAACTCCTAGTTCGTCCGTGAAAAACCACACTACACAAGCCGTTCTCTCGGATGGTTCAGCAGTGTTCCTCCTGGGCCAGTGTCGAGGTTCTGGCTGCTCTGTTGGTTCTACTTCCAAGATTATGATTGATCTCACAGACGTAAACACCACTTTCACGCTTGCTTCGAGTAACCAGACATGGACCATGGCGGTGCTAGCATGTAATCCAAACGTCAAGATTGAAACACGTGAAGTGCGAAACGACGGACACGGACTCCTTACTGTGCAACCACTTCCAGCTGGTCGTCAGCTAACGCGGCAGGGCAATCTCAACCCTATCCAGGCTACCGCCTTGTTTTCAATCGCGCCATCGCAGCTCTCGCAGTACGCTGGCCAGTTGACCGCAACCCAGGGAAGTTACTCTCAACTGGGAGCGCAGGTGCAGGGCGAGCTCTTGTTCGGAAAGGAGCCATTCGACAATCTGCCCGGGATTAACTCGCCGTTCGGTCCGACAGCAACGATTAGTCCCGCACCCATAGAAAACATCACGCAGATATACACTCAGATTCTTCGATCTTGCACGAAACGTGCGTTTCTCAATCACCACCTTTTTTTTCCTTCTTGCCCCATCCCTGATGCGGCGTCCACACAGCATACCTCGCAGGCTACCTTGGCACCGCCTACGTCCCCGGACGCGTCTCTGCCTCCGAAGCCGTCTTCGCTTCGTCAATCCCTAACTTGGCAGTCTCGACCGCAGTCTTTGCGCTCCTCGTCGCGCTGATCGCCACTGCCCACTTCAGGCCCGGCAAAGGTGTGGAGTTCACGCTCACCAACGTCGCCGCCGCTGTACACGGATCAGAGCTTCCTGCCCAGTTTGCGCAGATCCAGGCCGGACATGCGGACGAACACGCAGACACGGGTGTGGAGGGTGACGCCGAAACAGCCAATGGTGCGGGCGAGGGTAGGGCGCGTCCTGTCCAGGGCGATGTCTCGGGTGAACCGCAGGACGTCGTGGAGGTGCTTGGTGAGCGACGGATCTTTATGCGGAGACGCGCGGATGGTTCGCCGGTGTTACACATCGGGTGAGAGTGCTCTCCTCTTTTTTTTTTTTTTGCGTGCTTTGTCGGATCTTTCCCCCTCTCTTGCGTTCGGTTTGCTAACTCGTAGGCGTACCTTCCTGGGAGGGAATCGAGCCACACCATGCATTTCTCTCGCTCGTTCTCGAGTAGCTTCACTAGTTTCTCCCACACATATCTAGTCCCGTGCCTTAAACAATGGGGGTCAGTAGTGAAATATACAAGGTTTCTAGTTAATTTTCAGAGTGCACCGTCCGCTCACTGGAACCAGTTCCGGTGAGACTGGGGAAGGTGTATTGTCGAATTCAAAGCTTGAGTGGCAGACGCGGTGTTCGAGTCTCGAACGAAGAAGGGGGACCACACTGCTTCGAAGGTCAGTGAAAGGGAGCTACACCCAATCTCGACACGTTCTTCAAAGAATTTACGTCCATGAGGTGCGAGAAAAGAAACAAGCCAACATCGCTTGACCAACAGCGGTGCAATACAACACGTCCAAAACGCCCACGCCGTCCAGCAGCTCGCTCGACGGCGTGTCTTGCCGTACCTGTACACCTTAATCAGGCTCTCCGCAGCGACCCTTTTGTACTCCTCGACGTTCTGGCGGGTCTGCGCGAACAAGGGCGCACCGAATGGCTGTCTGAGGCGCGCGATGAGCTGGAGGGCTTGCATCTCCCGGTCCGTCGACGACATAGGCAAAGGGGGTCTGTGCGGCCATGCACTAAATTGTTGCCCAAGACGAGCAAGAAGGTTCGCGGATCGTGTGTTCCGGGTCAGTGATGCGACATTCGAAGGGCCGGGAAGCTGGTCTATCACAGAGAACTGGGAGTCTGTGCTATCCTCGGGGTTTATCTCTGTTTTGATCGGCTTTCGGTCGAGGAGAGAGTCGATCCAGGGGTGAACGAGACACAGAGAAGCAAAACTAGAGATATCCCCTCTGATTTGAACCTCCACAGTCCCGAGGGCAGATGATTGCGCACGGAAAATCTTGTCCGATCTGCCATGAAGAGGTCGTAAACGCTCGAGCTCGAAGATGATGCAAGGAAGCTTCGTCCGTCGTCCTGCGAACATCGGGACAAAGAGCACGTGGAGTCAGTCATACAACTCCATGACCGAGGAGAAATTCGGTAGAGACGCCCTTGATCTGGCAGCGACCCCATCCATTTGGATATCATCCGTGGCAGATGGAATGTGTGTCGCTGATTGTTCCCTGAACACGAAGATATCAGCGGGGGAACAGTCATTGAACCCCCCAGAACCTCCTGTCCACGCAAGAATACTTGTATCTCCCGAGTCTGTGAGTAGTTGCGCCAATAGTCGACTTATTCCCCTCTCCATAAACAACAGACAGGGTCATAGAGAGTATCCCGAGTAACGAGTATGCTGTGTCCTCTACCGGTGACGTTTGCCGTGTCGAAGCTAGACGGAGCTTCTCCCGGATATCGCCTGTGCCTGGTCGAAGTCCTATCAGGGTTCGTGCTGAGACACCCGTCGCCTCCTCCATTTCCGAAGTGATCTCGAGCGAGTCGTTGTGATTGGGAATGTCGAGGTTCAAGTACAACGTGTTGGAGATCGTCCCATTTGTTAATACATTCTTGGTTAGCTTTCGTACCTACATTAGGTTACCATAATTGGACAGCAGCGTATCCGTTTACCACGCTTTCTCCAATCTCGCACAACGTCGACCGGAGTCCTTATGGACTCGTGTTACAGATTGACAGTCCTTCAATACAACGTCCAGTCCTCATTGTAGCGGACAGCTTTGGAAGCATGGTATCCTGTAGTATCCAGGCGCGAGTGTTCCAGATGCTCCGCACGAGATCACCACGTTGTGACGGAGAGCGAACACCACAGAGGAAGACGATGGTCACGGTGGAACCCTGATACCACCTAAGCATGGAGACCAGGGCCTCGTGGAAGGCATTGTGGTCATCAGAGTTGATACAGCACGTGTCGCTCCATGCCCAATGCAACCCATCACCCCATTCAATCTTGCAGATATAGCTGCCGATCACACCCGCTTCGCGTGGACGTCCTGACAGTCATCTTGTACGGTCGGTCCCCCTTCCTCGAGGGTTGTGTACAATCACAACCATCCCCTCCCTTTTGTGTTTTCGTATGGATACAGGATGCCACTGAACAGTGGACATACGGCACCGATGTAGCCTAGTCACACACGGAGTTTTTGGACCCGGGGCGCAAGATCAATGATGTACCCGTGCCGTATGTCCGCGCCATCACATCCTCTGTCTAATCGAATATCTTATAGCTTGGTAGTAGTTCACAAGGGCTGGTCTGTTGTTGCACCATTGACTTCTCGTGGCTTCTTGCGCAGCGTCTTCTTTTTATTTCAAAAGTACCCTCATAATTGCGGGCCAGCAGTTCCAAACCGTTGTTCGAAGTACAAATATTCCTTTGGTGTCAACAGATAGCCAGATTCAAATTGGTTAGTGGTCTTATCTACAACCTCCCCTCTTTCCCATTGACTAATCTTGACCTGAAAGTAACGTGCCTCACAATGCCAAGCAAATTAATTAAGTCGTTTAACCCTTGCTGAGAGGACGTCGTTTCCGAATTGAACATTTACTGGAGTAGACTGCTAAAACTGTTGTCCTAATACTGACGCAGACGATATATAGGGAAAAACGGATGAAAGAAAACAAATATAATTCGTCTCGAACAGGGAGATGCAAACTTTCACATCTCTTTATGAGAAGGATCACGATCACATGACTACTGGAGCGCTTAGGATAGTCGGCCTGTCTGCCAACGTGTGACGTTCGTCAGCCGGTGTCAAGATAAAATCTCGGACAATACGACCGGAGATCCTGCTGGCGATCTAGCCTCTAGACAGTTAATACTACCGTACACTCATTAGGTTTCCTTTTATAGACACCGCGCGATGTGTACAACACGCCGCATTCCCCTTCATCCTTTCCTCCAGTCTCATACCAACTCAACTGGAGGTAAGCCACATACTCTCATTACCCTCTTTCACTACACAGTAGTTATATCTGTTCCCTCAGTTGCGCACACGTTCACAGATCCCGCTCAGTGGGGACACAACCGCAGCGCCGCGAGCGGGCCGCCGTAGGAGAGCATAGCACTACCGACCCACCTGCTGCACTGATTTCCATGAGAATCTAGCCTACATCATTAAACCACATACGCGAGAGACTTTTCTCCTGGCCCCGTCCTAGCTCTCGGGGAGTGGCTGACAGCACCCTCCTTCGGGTGTGTTCCCCGCCATGTGGACACGCTGATTTCTGTGCCTTTCCACGCTTCCGCTCGCTCTACCGCTCGGTACACCGCGGACACCGTGTGTCCTATCCGTCACTAACCCAAGTACACACTGACCGATTGGCTCGGTGAGAGCCCCGGTGTGAACAACCCCGAAGATGAACGACTCAGTGGCCACACGCGCTCAAAATGCGGGGGCCATCCTCGACCCGAGAAAGCAACCCCAAACGAGATCCGACAGCTGCTAAAACGTCATTTCAACGACAGGTCAGCGACGACACCGCGGGACGTTTATGATCGACGATCGGCAATCGGTGTCAATCAGATTTGGAGGACTGATCACCAGTGAGCGGCAACCCCGCGTACAACGTTGCAGGACCACGAAGGAGTCGGTGGGTATTTCCACACAGGCGACCAAACGAACGAAGGTGAAAAAAGAAACGCGATCCCCAAGTTCTGTGGTTTTTCGTCACCCCAGTGCAGGACGTACAGGAGTGTGCAGCATCTGCGTGGCATATTTCCTTAGCGAAAGTGGATGACTCCCAGCCAAGCTCGACCTTGCGTTGTCACACTCTGAACCGGCGGCATGAAGCAGACTGGGGTGCTTGCCACAGTGATAACCCAGCTTTGGGCGACCGCGGGATGATCGACATGGCCCATCGAGGTCAACGGCAACTTGAACCCTTTCATCGTTTATGACAGGTTGGCAATCGAAACCGTGAATATACAGTAACCCGAACATCCGAGCGATATCGACAGCATCAATGAGACGTTTAACAGGAGAAAAGGCTAAGAATGAGTGCAGCAAAAGGCCAACGACAGCGGAAACGAGCCTGATGCATCGTCCGACGACACCGGTCGAATTAAAGCACGTCCAGCGTCCGTACGCTCTCTATCAACGTCTCCAATGGCGTCTCTTCCTGAATCCGGACAGTGATCTCGCTCTCCGAAGCGATCCGCTTGTACTCTCCCACGTGTTGCCTGACGGGTTTGAACAGCAATGCACCAAATGGTTGCCTGAGTCGAGCAATGAGCCGAAGGGCATGCGTACGCCTGTCCGCATGCGATACGGGCGCAGGGGACGGGAGCAACGGCGTATCTTGACCTTGCCCACTGATTGATCGTCGAAGGCGACCAATGAGGTGCGTTGATCGCCTTTGCTGTGCCACTGATCCCGTGTAGGAAGCGCCTGAGGATGATGCCGAACAGGATATTAAAGAAGATCGAGGATCAATCATGTCTGTAGTACCTCCGATGAGTTGTCTGTCGAGTAAGAAGTCAATCCAGGGATGGACGAGAATCAGAGAGTCCAGCTGGGAGAGATTTTCGTTGGTCGTGATCTCCACAATCCCGAGAGCGTCCGTCCTTGCGCGGAACACGCGTCCAGACTCGGTCGAAGCCTCAGAGGTAGGCCCCAGCCTGAAAACGAGGCATGGAAGCTTCATTCGTCTTTCGGAAAACGAAGGCACCGGGAGTTCCTGCAGTCGATCATACAGCCTCACGGCCAAGTTAGGATTCCGGATTCTGGCAGTGATCGTCTCCATTTCAGAAGGTTCTATAGCTAATGGAACGTGGGAGGATGGGGATCGTTCAAACACAGAGATATCGCTTGGGAGGCAACTATTGAAGCTGCCAGACTTTCCTGTCCATGCAAGGATGCTCGTATGTCCAGAGCTTGTCAGAAGCTGCGCTAAAAGTCGCCCAAAGGCCTTGTCTCCTTCGCCATATACGACTGGCAAAGAGAGAGTGAATATCCCGAGCAACGAGTATGCTGCATCTTCGACGTGGGTAGTCTCTCGTCGCGAGGCCAGACACAGCTTCTCCCTGATGTCATTTATGCCCGGTCGAAGTGCCATCAAGGCACGTGCCGAAACACCCGTCGCCTCCTCCATCTCCTCCATTATTTCGGGCGACTCCTTGTGATTGGGAATATCGAGATTCATGTATGGCGTCCAGTCCTCGTTGTAGAATCGAACCACTTTTGAGGCATGGTATTCCTGGAACGTCCAAGCACGAGTATTCCAGATGCTTCGGACGAGATCACCACGCCGCGATGGAGAACGAACACCACGGAGGAAGATGATTGTCAGGGCGGAGCCTTCGTACCACCTGAACATGGCTACCAAGGCCTCCTGGAGCACGACATGGTCCGCCTTGTCGATACAACAGGTGTCACTCCATGCCCAATGGAACCCGGCATCCCGCACAATCTTGCAGAACATTTGGAGCTTGTTGTGAGTAGTAGACGCCTCGAGGTCGTATACCATAATGTGCATGACTTTTTCGAACAACGGTTCGTTGTCCTCCCACGTGTGCGAAAACGTCGCGTAGCTGAAATACTTCGAAACTTCTTGATTAATGCGGGCAAAATCGATCCGCACCGTCATTGAGGAGATTAACTCTTTGAAGATTGGGAGTGATTCAAACCATGCTGCTTGCTTGGGTTTGTCGAAAAGACGACCAGTGTCGGTATTGATGAACACACGTGGTGAGTTGCGTACGGCGTTCTGAACCGCTCTGCGGATCGCCGTCTTTGCTTGTACCGGATTCACATAGTGGGAAAAACACTCTGAGGATTAATATCAGGTGTGGCACTCCTCGATACGTTGCGAAAGCACTCACCGCGAATCTCTGGATCGGGCGACTGCGACATCGTCGAGAGCATTGTCTCGAATGATCCTATTGCATTTTCGTAAGATCCTGCCTTGTGTAGTGCGGCATGTTTTCTCTCGTAGCCCCATGGGGACGATGGGTCAAGCATAATGACCTAACGCTGATATCTCGACAAGAACTAACTTGTGTAAGACAGTGGGACGAACCCTATTCGCATCACTCAGTGCATCCTCCCACGAACCCCCAGCTATATATGCCTTGCTTCGCTTGATAAAAAGACCATGCGGAACTGCCAGATCCAGGGACAGTGCAGCTGAATACCGGGAGATGGCTTCAGCAAAACGTTGTGTGTTCATCGCAGTATCCCCGAGTTGTTCGAGTTTTTCAGCGCACCGCAATTTAAAGTCTAGGAGAGATAAATTAACTGAATGCACCTCGAAACCGTGTCCACGACAATTCACCTACAGTCCACTTAACATGCTCACCCTGTATATGGGCTTTCACCTGAGCTTCGACTGCCGGTTCGTTTACCATTTGACGAAAACATTCTGCCGCATCCGCTATGCAATCACCCATTTCTAGATGTTCACATATTGCTCGATAAATGACGAATCTTGGGACCGGGAACTACAAACCAGCAGGGTAAAGCTCACAAGAGAAGCAGCGATGGAGAGAGATCCTCACCCTAGCAGACGCGACTAAGGCATCTTGCCATGAGTGTCGAGAAAGCTCGGCTTTTGCCCACTCTCTTAGAATTGGTGTTGGGTTCGGCGAGTTGAGGGCGGCGTTAAGCATCGGCGCATCAGACGTGATAGAGGCGGTGTCACCATCGGTTTCTGGGTCGGAAAGACAGCGCCGTGTGAAATCTAACAAAATAAGTTTTACTTTCGTGACAGGCACGGCGACACTCACCATAAATCCACTCGGTGATGGGTCCGTTCATATGCACTCCCGCGTCGATAGGATTTGCCAACTGAAGGAGAAATTCCTCAGCATCTCTCGTGCGACCGGCGGCGTACAGGGCTTCACACAGACGCTGTCGAATCGCGATGTCAAGACCATCAAAGTTCCATCCGAATATCTGTCAGTGACGATCGGGGATTATTACAACATCCAGACATGGTAGCCAAGAAGCCTACCAGTGAAACTGCAGAAAGCGGACGACTCGTGTGGCGCCGTACTTTTGCGCGGGCATACTCGAACGATTGTATGGCACCCTCATAGTTGCTGCGCTCCATATGCAAAATACCGACAAGAAAATACATCTGTGCCTGTTGCAATATTAGTGGTGGTATTTGTCGTGGTGCGACATATCGCGCATGTACCTGCACAACGTAGCATATTGCGTTGAAGCGGACTGTAGCAATAAGGTCATCTAACCGTGATATCGCATCGCTGTGCTCTCCGGCCAGAAACACGATGATAGCCTAAGCCATAATAGCTGAGAAGCAACCAGGAGACGGAGCATATGATATCCACCTTGACCAGAATGAGAAAAGTGACGTGATTCGAGTGGAAGCGCTCGAAGGCGATGTCGCATGCCCGGTAAGCCTTGCGCTTTTCGCCCATGCCAACAAGCGCTACACTCATAGCGATATAGCCAACGAGGGAGGGTCGGATCTTGACTGACTGCGCGGATCAGGGTCAATGTCAAACGCAACCCGTGAGAGGGAGAAAAAGGCGGAACCTGATTGGCGTCGGCGAGCGCTGCGTCCCACTGCCCTACACGAGCCCGAGTGAGGGCACGACTTGCGAATACGTGATGGTTCGGGTTCGGAGATGTGGTAATTGATGCGGTCAACAATGCTTCAGCGTTATCGAATCGACCTTGTTTCCATGAATCGAGAACTGCATCATGAATCCGTACGTCTGGTTCCTGGAAAGTGGGGTGTAGACGGGACAAAGGAACCGATTCCTAGAGATGAAGTGGAAAGGTCACACTTTGTCAGGTACGAGGATACACTATACTTACGACCATACTCTGAGGCAAACGTCTGATGGCGATTTTCCCGCGCTCGCCACCAATTGCGAGAAACCGGTGGTCTTGCGAGATCGCAATGGAACGTATAATTTGAGTGTGTTGGATGATGTCAAGTTGTGAGTGTGCGTAGGACGTGTCCCAAATCGTGACGGTACGATTCGCTGAATATGCGATGAACTCTCCGTGCTGCTGCAGCGTAATGCACGAGGATGCATCGCTGTCTGGGACAGGCCATTCCGAGGCCACCGAGCCTGTAGAGACATCAATCTGTTTGATTTTGCTTTCGGATACGATGTAGAGTTGGTCGTTTGACCAGAGGAGGCCGGTGTTGTACCACGGGGTTACTTCTGCCTTGATGTCCACGAAGACACAGAGGTCGTCTCTGTCGTAGATTCGGATGAGTTTGGCCGTCGCTACCGCAATGCGGTCGCCTCGATGGGAGTACTTTGCTGCGACGATTTCGTCGTCGTGGCGGAGAGTGAGTAGCTGTTCCCGCTTCGGCACGTCGAAGATGGTGGCCTTGCACTTGAACGAGGCAGTCAGGAGCTGACTCGAGTCTGGAGAGAAGTCAAGTCCGACGACGTAATGGTTGTCGAGCGCAAAGAGCTTCTTGTACGCTTTCTGTGCGTTCCACACGATGACCTCGCCAGAATAAGTCCCTGCTGCAATCCATCTTCCGTCCCGCGACACTGCCAGACAGTTGACGAGCCCCGCAACCATCGTCGCTACTTGCTTTCCGTCCGACACTTGCCAGACTCGAACTTTTTTTTCATCTCCACTCACGAGATATTCGCCATTCGCCGAAAACGCTATCGCTCGTGTCTTGTTGCCGCTTTCGAGCTCGATCACCGGGGAACCCTCTTGTCCGATTAATGTTAGCACCAACGCTAGTAGCACCACCCAGGCAAATCACCACGCACCCGTCATTGTCGAGTCTCGACGGCAGTAGCACCAAAGATAGAGCAACGAACAAGGCGTAGGCCCTGACAGTGAGCCCCCTCACACGCTGATATACCTTCTTAGAACCAGTGCACGCACGTTCATGGACCCTTTGTTTTCTGGACCCCGGCGTTCGTTGGTCCAGCCATCATCATATTCCCGGTCGTGCCACCCCTGAGCACACTGTCACGATAAGTTATGGTCCGTACAGCACCGCAATCAGAGTCTCGATTCTTCGACGCTGCACCTCCCTCCGAACTCGTCAAGACATTGGCACCGCTTCCCAACTGAACCCCTCCGTTTTACATCCGACGCCTAGCCGCCATGCCCTGCTTCCCCACCCCCGCATTTCCCAGCCCAGCCTTATCTCCCCAGGCCCCGCCGGCACAGCCTATGTTCCTGGACATCCAGCCCTGCCACATCGGACTCCTGGGTCGTGCGTAGATCACGTGTTCGCGACTAGCAAGAATGCATCGGTCCGAGCTTCCTACGCAGGTTCGAGGGAGGGTAGCAAGAGTCGGGAGCTGCGGTTAGGAGCTAGAATGGGCTTGGGATGTAGACGTAAAAGTCGGCTCGCTGATAGCGAACCCTCGTGAGTTTGTGCAATGACCGACGGTGAAGCACAGGATAGATATGTTCCTGGGAGACGTCTGAAAATAAACTTCCAAGTGCCACGTCCATGGTAAAATTCGCCATCGATGGAAGACGGACGGCGCTATCGCATTGCACGTTCGCAGATGCGCCTCACACATGTGCCGTGTAAATCGCATGCGATTTCAAGAGACAAAAAAAGGGAATGTGAAAGTGAACAAAAACCAGGTGGATAAATAGCGTAATGAGCGGTGTCGAAAACCCGACCATAAAATCTATCCACAAGCAAAATCTTTTTGGGTCACTGTCTCGGCGTCTCACACAGCCAGCGCCAGCTGAAGATATTCGTCGAGCATCTGCCACGTTGCAAGTCAGTCTCTCGTCCACAACAAAAAGAAGGCGTCCGCACTTTGTCCATCTCGTCCAACTGCTGAAACGCCCCCGAATAAATCTCGCGGATCTCCGGGTGGAGCTTCTGCACCTCGATCGACTTGCCGAATAGCATCTCCTCCACGGGATGCAACGGCGGCTCGGGGGGCTTGACCACTGTCCCTGCCATCTCGATGACGGCCAGCATGTACGCCACGCCAAAGTCGTTGGGACATATGTACGGTCGTTTAACCGCCGCGCGGGCCTGTGATTGCGGCTGCGAAGTGGACTTGAGCATGGAGTCACCCCGTACATTCAGGCTGAGTTCGGCCTCGGTCGCAGTTGGGCTTAGCAGTTGTGCGGTGGGCGTCGCGTACATCGACGTGGACGTAATGTCGGACATGACCGACGCGATGGACGGCTGGCGGTGGGATTGCATGTAAGATTGCGAATGCGAGTGAGAGTGCGAGTGGGCCGACGGCGTGGTTGAGCGTGCACGGATGGCCGCAGCCGACGAAGACAACGTAGGCGTTGCAGAACGAGACTCCTCGTCGCTCATCAGCGACGGCGACAGCGTTCGTTTCACATCTGGTCCAGCCATTGGCGTTGGCGTTCGCCCTTCGTTCCGCATTGTAGAATCCACCGAATACATCGACGCGGAAGAGCTGGTCGAGCGCGCCGACGGCGGGTTTCCAAATGGGTCTTCACTCGCTGTGACGGCAACATATTGGGCACCAAGTCGCTCGTCCTTGATCTTGGCGAGGACCCGATCCAATTTTTCAATCACCCCATCCCTGTCCCTGTTCCTCCCGAAGACTCCCTCCAAGAGATCGTTCTTCTGCAACGGAGACGACGTTCCACTTGTCTCACGGAGCTCCTGTTCGATGATGTCACTCACGTCGTAGGATTCTCCATCTTGCACATACGAATACCGAATGTGGTCCCCACCGTCATACCGTGAGCTACGAATGATGGCGTTGCCAGGAAGTAGAACGTCGACACCCCTGACCGAGTTCGTCTGCGTAGAAAGAATAGCACGTTGTTTTTCCCTCGAGGCAGCTCTCTGCGCAGCGATGATCTCTTGCCTAGACAATTGGCGAGGCTTGTGTGCAGCTTCTTCTGGTATCGCACCGTCAGAGCTGAAGCTGGAGCCTGAGATAGAATCTCGAAGGTGTTGAAGAGCAATCTCGTCAAGAGGAGCGGACATACGGTGACGAGAGGACGAAGTGCGGTAGGAAACTGCGCGGCGAAGTATGAAGACTGGATCATCGGGGGAGACGTCTTCCAAGTTTCCAAGGAGGAGGGCGGAGTCGATGGAACGACGTTTACCACCCTCTTGGACTCGTCGGAAGGTTGGAGGGCGCGGATAGGCATCAACGACTCTGCTCGAGGGCGACAGCTCCCGTTCTGAAATGATAGGCGCGAAAGGTGAGCACGTCGAAAGTGACACCGGAAGGACGATTGCTACTTACCCTGGCCGTTAAGGGAAGCTGTCAACCAGTAGCGGACTTTGGTGGAGCTCCTCCTCTTCGCGAGTTTGTCTTCGACCTCGTCTCCACCATCGACGACGCCTTCGAGTATACCAAATCTCTCGAGCCCGAGTTCAATCACTTCTGCAACAGTCACGTTCTTCGGGAACGTAAACACCTTCCGGCGTTGGACTACCGAAACCCCAGAAGAGACGGGTGAGACAGACGTCGTCCGGTCCTTCAACGTGTTCTTGAACACAATCGCTTCCGTCATGGGGTCAAGTATCATGTCATCGGGAAGATCGTCAGGATAGATCACTAGTCGCAACGTGAATCGCACGGATGGCGAGCTGAATCGCTCGGGCGTGATGTTGACACCCGAATTTAATGAAGAGATGCTGGCACCTTCGATCGTATCGCGGGTGGACTCTGCATATATCGTATCGTCCTCGTCCTCCTCCGCGAGCAAACCTTCCTTGCCGTCAATGCCTCGCTTGTTCAGGTAGAATTTGACAGCCGAATCGTCCGTGAAATCGTTCATAGAGAGCTGCTTGATGGCAGGGTGCATGGAGAGGTTGCTGGAGACGGAACTAATACTTCCCATACTGCTCCGCTTCACCTTGGGAAGCTCCATCACCGTCTCGACAATGGTCTCGAACACCAGAAGCGGTTTCTCCTCCGGCAAAAGCACCGTCGACGACCCTTCGACCTGCTTGATTGTGAGGTAATACGACGACGACGCTTCTGTCTCGGACGCGGGGAGTCGGAATCGCTGAATAGCTTGTCGGACAAGGTCTGAGGAGGTTGTGGACGAGTTAAGCAAGACGGTCTTGAAGGTGGCTTCAGTCTGGACATTTTTGCCCGCGAAAATGCGGATGACGCTAAGTTCGGGGACGCCAAGGCCCTGACCGTCGGCAGAGGGTGAGATGATAAGAGAGCCAGGACGGGGTCTGGATGACGGCATACCAAGACCCAGACTTGCTGCCGTACTACTAGGGCTGGTATATGGGGAATTGCCAGAAAAGGCAGATTGTAGCCCATACGAAGGCGCCTCTGGAGGTGAGGACGGGGAACGGTTGAGGTATTGCTGGTAAAGAGCTTGCTGTTGTTGGTCTCGTTGTCGCAGAGCAGATGTGTGCTGAGAAACCTGAGTCGGACCTGTTGGCGTCTGAGAGCCAACCACAGAGGCTGGTTGCTGTCGCTGGGGCGTAGATCCAGCCTCGATGGAAGCACGGATGGACTGCTGCTGCTGCTGTATGGCAGCTGCTGTCACAGGAGACAACAAGACCTCGGCACCATTGGTATGTTGTTGGTTTGAAGACTGACCAGAGTCCTGGGACTCGCGTGTAACATCTGATGATATACTCTCGATAGATGCCTTGTCCTTATTCTTGTCTTTCTTGCGTCCAAACAATCCAAAGACGCCACGACTTTTCTTCTCTTTCTTCTCCTTCCCTTCGTCGTCGGTGTGCTCACGCTCCTTGCGGAGCTTACCAGTTACCGAATGAGACGATTTCGTGGGCTGGCCCGAAACGGCGGTGGAACTGCTAACCGGAGAAGTCTTGTCTTTGTCTCTGCCTTTGGTCTTCTTCCTTGTTGCCTCCTCGGGAGTGTGAATCTCCTCACGGGTACGCTTGCGGTCATCTTCTTGTTGCGTATCAGCCCTTGGGCCCGCCAACGGCTTGGAAGGTTCGTCACGTATGATGGATGGGGTGGCAGAGAGTTTTCGCGTCTCGATGACGTCGACAAAGTCGGTGGATTTACTAGGAGAGCTGGGTAAGGAAGAAGACTTCTCTCCAGATAGTCTATCCCAGGAGCTCTGCTGATGCAACACTTGCGGTGAAGGTATCTGCTGCTCTTGCCCCTGCTGCTGACGCTGCTGAGGGATTGTCATCTCTTGATGTTGTTGTGACGCAACTTGCTGTTGTTGGTGTTGTTGGGCAGGCTTCTGCTGCTGTACGCCGGGCCGGAGCATTTCAGGGGTCATCGATATTTGCTGTTCCTTCTTCCTATGTGCGTTTCGCGTCTGCATGACCTCGGCAGCGGAGTCATCCCAACTCATCCCATCATCAGGCTCCATCTGCATGGCATCTATAGTCATGCTCTCCTGATCCTCTACGTGGTTTTGCCTTGTTTGGATAGACATTTCTTCGGCGAGTTCTATATCCTCTTCTTCGTATACACCATCTTCCCACTCCACCTCTTCCTCTTCCTCTTCCTCTTCGTTCCAGACGGCAGGGGGATAACGGTGCACGGAAAGGGCAGGGGTGAACATGACAGCCTTTGAACCTGGACGGGATTGGTTTCCTGCGGGGAGACCGGGTGGTGGGGAAGGCGAGTGGTGGGAACCCGTGCGGGACGAGAGGTTATTGCGGACACGCTCGACGTCTTCTTGGAGCTCCTGGGGCGTCGCATGGGCAAGCTACAAAAAAGTTGATTCGATGATTGGTCTCTACGTGATCCCAAGAACACTCACGTCGACGTTGCGATGCTTGTTGAGCCGCGCGAGACGCTCAAAAGGAGTCTCGATGTTTTCAGCTGGGATATAGCCCACGTCCTGCGTCTTGAGCACGCGCACCAGCCACCAATAACTATTTGTGTCGTCCATGAGGAAGAGGCTGTCGCCCTTGACAACGCTGGCCTGACCCTCGACGGTCGCGGCGAAGCTATGGAGAGAGTACACGAGGTCAAAGTCGATGCTCTCGTTTGGAATGGAGAGGGAGGAGGAACGATCGTCCTCGTCGTCCATATATTCCATTTCCCGGTCGTCGGCATCGGAGTCGTCTTCGAGGACTGAATGCTCTTCATCAGAGGCACCGCCGGAACCATACTGGTTGGTCGCATCGGCATGGGCGTGCATGTGAGAGCTTGCCATGGACTGTTCGTCGGCGAGGAGGTGGTCGCGGAGGTCAAAGGTATCCTGTCGCTTAGGCGTTGCTCTGCGAACTTGTTCCTGTGACATGAGTGGATAGGCGTTTGTAGGTGGATACAAGATGTATTCTATGGTGCAAGTCCAACAAGTGAAGAATAGTGTTAGCGCAAGTCAGAGGGGCTACTCAACATGCTCGGAGGCGAGCTCGCTGTGGACGACTGTGAGGACGAGAAGACACGACGACTCTGAGGCTACTGTCCTAACATGGCTCAGTGGCTGTGCAGTTTTTGTCCTTCGTCGCAACCAATTTCTTACAGATGTGACGACAAGCGCCTCTTTCAAAACCCTGGGTTTGGTAACGAACGCTGGGGATATGGCTGATGATGACCATTCATACACGGTCAAGTTGGTACCAATTGATGATTTCTTTCAAAGTGATCAGAGTTGCGAATGAACCTTTTGACATAGTACACAAAGTAAGTTCATCCTTGAATTTATGAGCGACTTGCATTCCTCGTCAACTACATGTGATGCATAGCGGAGATGCACTTCTAAAGGAGAGACTGGGAAGTTTCCTAATTTGTAGTCGTGACTAGAGTCTGGCTATGACATCACTATATTGGTCTAGGAGTTCCCCTCTCGAGAGCTGTCTTTCTCTCGCTCCTCCCATCGTCATGCCACTACCAGACCTTTCTGGTCAATCCGTCGGTCGCTACCATCTCACCTCCCTGCTCAGCTCGGGAGCAACCAGCTCCGTCTACAGTGCTATCGACAAAGAGCATTCTCGGAAACATGCCGTCAAGTGTATCTCCAAGTTCGAGCTTAACCCCAAAAAGCTCTTCCTTCGAACCGCTGAAGTATTTCACCATCGAATGGTGGCGGAGTGCT
Organism: Tylopilus aff. balloui; assembly: GCA_038089055.1. NCBI lineage: Eukaryota > Fungi > Basidiomycota > Agaricomycetes > Boletales > Boletaceae > Tylopilus > Tylopilus aff. balloui. Next base: position 20,349 of record JBBPKC010000355.1, read on the forward strand.
CCCCGCACGTCTTGCCGCTTCAGGATTTCATCGACGAGGATTCGTACTTGTTCATCGTCTTTGACCTGTGTGAGGGCGACTTGTTCCAGGCCATCTGGGGTAGTAGAACGTACTTACGCAACGATGCGCTCATCAAGGAGACGTTCCTGGACATTCTCGACGGGGTGTATGCCTGTCATATGATAGGGGTATTTCACCGCGATCTCAAACCGGAGAATATCTTGTGTAGGGAAGGCGGTACCGGCGTACAGATCGCTGATTTCGGACTCGCAACGCGTAGGCGTATCTGCAGAGGCTCACGCTGCGGTACCCGTGATTACATGAGTCCAGGTCAATCGTCCACTTATTTCTCACCCATCCCGCTAACGAGTCACCAGAGCAATGGGCAGAGCATATTATATACTTCCCCGGCCTCGCCGATATCTGGTCCCTGGGCATCATTCTACTCAACATGGTCACCGGTCGTCGTCCATGGATGGCCGCTCGTGTATCCGATGTTAAATTTCGGGAGTTCTTGGAAGACCAGGACTATCTATATAACAACTTCCCGATATCTCGGCCACTTAGCAAGGTACTCAAGTGGATTCTTTGTCCGAATCCCATGGGTCGGCTTCAGATCCCGCAGATCCGGGAAGCCATCCTGAACATGGATACGTTCTATCGGCTTCCTTGGTCGACTGAAAACGCGACTCTCGGACGGCCGAGGGCAGTGAGCTTGACCCCGTACGTTCCATAAGCATCACGATCGCACCACGTCACGTACACGGTTGACAGGGGGGGATACCCTTTTCGTTATGTGGATCTGGATAGCCTGCACCATAGAAACCAAAGGACCAAGCGCGCCGGCTGTCCCAAGATGCCACCCAGGACGAGGCTTCGTTTGACCCAGAAGACTTGGCAGGAGTGACACCGAGGGAGCTACTTTTGGCACTGTTCAGTTTTGGTTGGCGGATGTGAATGGGACAGATCTCCATCCTAGGGACAGTGGTTATAGTAACGGAATCACGGTGTTAACTGCGTCATGTTAGGTAGAGCTTTATGGTTTGGACTCGCTCGTGTTGTGCTGTCTTATCAGTTTCCTTATGTACCGCATCGGCTTCTCCTAGGGTATCGAAATTACGCATGTCTCTCCCTCACCCGCACACCATCCTTTTTGCCCGCGGCACCCTAGCTCGCCTCGCCCTCTGGTCCGCCCTCCGTCTCGCCGTCCACGCCTCCTGGGGTGGCCCTGCATCCGCCGAAAAGCAGCGCTGGCTCGCCGGCGTCCTCGTCGACCAGTTCGAGCCCTTCATCGTCGCCCCGCCTACTGCGGCTACCACCGCCCCCGGGCCCACGTCGTCGCGCACGCGGTCCGTGGGCGCGGCGGACCCCCCGCCCGACGACGTCTACGTCGAAACGCTCCTCCTGCAGATCATGGCCGACGAGTTCGACGTCGCGCTCGAGGACGACAGTGCGATCGCGGTGGCGAGGGACGTCGTCAGGCTCTTTGAGGCCGCTTGTAAGGGCGACAACACGTTCGTCAGGGAGCTCGAAGCACAGGCGGATATGGTCAGGGGAAAGGTGCCCTCGTGCGAGATGGGTGTAGGCAGCGGGAGTGAGAGTGGGAGTGACTGGGAGGACGAAGATGACGAAGGAGAGGGAGAGAGCGAGGGAGAGCCTGTGCCGCCATTGTTGAATCACTCAGAACCTCAGACGAGGGAGGAACCGCAGGTAGACGGGGATGGGTTCACCTTGGTCACAAAGAAGGGACGTCAATGAGATCGATTATCCATCATCACTGGCTTCACCGAGAGCAAGAAGTGCATGCATTCAAGCGTGAGGTATTTTAAGTGCTACAGCGTCTAAGTCTATGAGTTCTCGGCGAACGCCTTGCCCCTCTCGATGTTCTTCTTAAGCTCAGGCAAGCACACAGCCAGCAGTTTCTCCTCTTCTGCAGACAAAGGTCCGAGGGGATAGATCTTCTCGACACCATT
>JBBPKC010000357.1:0-14967 GCA_038089055.1 Tylopilus aff. balloui
GTCCGGGCCACCAATAGTCGTGTTCCAAGGCAGATTTGGTGCGAAAGTAGCCCATGTGCCCCTCAGCAAGAGAGTAATGAAGGGCAGAGACAAGGGGAAGGTGAGCATCCAGGGGAATATAGAGGCGATGTTTAAAGAAAAGGTGACCAGAGTCAAAGTGCCAGTCCGAGAGGGAGGAGCGGGGGAAGAGGGGGATATTGCTGGATAGGGACAAGATGGCCTTGAGGACGAGGGGGTCGGAGGCAGAGGAGGCGTGGATCTTTTCAGCGAGGGCGAGATCGAGGGCATTAATGATGTGAGGGTCCGGGAGGATGGAGGAGTCTAAGTTATCAGCAGAGGTATCAACATCATGACATCAGGAGAGGGTGTCTGCTAGGGCCATCTGAGTCCCCAGGGTGACCTTCCAGAGGAGATCGAAGTCTTGTAGAAAGAGGCTCCAACATGCTTGTCGCCTAGACAGTTTGCGAGGATCTTTGATGAATGCTAGGTTTTTGTGATCAGTGACGATGGTGATAGAGTATGGGATGCCCTGGAGGAGGTATTTCCATTCCTCTAGGGCGAGGATGACAGCAAGGAGTTCACGGTCATAGATGTCATAGTTGCATTGGGCAGGGAGCAAGGTTTTAGAAAAGTAGGCACAGGGGTGGAGATTGCCATTGGCATCCATTTGTTGGAGGACTGCCCCTACCGTGACTAAAGATGCATCAGTCATCAGGGTGAATGGTTGGGAGGGGTTGGGGAGTTGGAGTACTGGAGTACCAACGAATTTGAGCTTAAGGGTGTCAAAGGCATGTTGGTGGACAGGAAGCCAGGACCAAGAGGTATTCTTAGTGGTGAGTATGGTCAGTGGGGCTACGAGGTCAGAGAAGTTAGGAATGAACTTTCAATAAAAGTTATAGAATCCGATGAAGGATCGTACGTCTTTTACTGAGTGGGGCGGTTTCCAGTCGTGGATGGCTCGGAGTTTTGTGGGGTCCATCTGTGCTGTGCCTTGACCGATGATCAGTCCTAAGAATTCGATTTGGGGGATATCGAATGCGCATTTCGGGAGTTTGAGGGATAATCCCAGCTCTCGGAACTGCTAGAGGAATCTAAGGGTGCGAGTGTGATGAGTGGGGATGTCCATGGAGTGAATGCTGCAATCGTCCATGTAAATTTCTAGCCAGCCTTCGGCAATCATGTCTACAAAGGAATGATTCATGAATGCTTGAAAGGTAGATGGAGCATTGCAAAATCCAAAGAACATGATGGTCAGTTCAAAGAGACTGAGGGGGGTGATGAAGGCTGCTTTCCATTGATCTTCGGGTCATAAGCAAATGTTGTTGTATCCCCAACGGACATCAAACTTGGTGAAGATGGTAGATCATTGTATATTTTCCACAAGAGTATTGATCAGGGGGAGGGGGTAGGCATTGTGAATGGTAAAGGAGTTCAAGTATCGATAGTCCTGACAGGGTCTAAGGGTACCATCTTTCTTTGGGACGAAGAAGAAGGGGAATGCCTGTGGGGAGGAGGATGGGACAATGCGACCAGTTCGAAGGTATTCGGTTATGAATTCATGAAGTGTTTCCTTTTCAGTGGGATTGAGGGAATAGATCTTGGCAATCTTCGGGACAAAATCATCACGCAATTCAATGGCATGGTCGAAAGGTTGATGAGGAGGTAGGTAGTTGTGGGTCTTTTCCTCAAACACGTCCTGGAACTCTGAGTACCACGCAGGCAGGGTTACTAGCAATGGGTCTTCTTTTTGAGCGAGTTCTGTGGAGATAGTCAGTTTGTTCACTTCAAGAGATGCATACGAGGGATGGGGTTCAGCCTCTGAGTCCTTAGGGAGCCAGTCGGTTAAGTGACTAGATGTGATGTGGATGGGTTGTAGTATGAGGTTGTCGGAGAGGGAGAGGGTGCGTTAAGTCCAGTCGATTATGCTTGGCTAGCCAGGGTGTCCCTAGGATGATGCGAGGTCACCCCAGGTTGGTCACGTAAAGTTTTTCGGTCAAGGTGTGGTTTTCGAACTCTAGTTGCAACTTGATCTGCCATTTGATGGTTCCTTTAGAGTTCGTGGTTCTGTCTGCATTGATGGCGATGATGGGTTGGGGAAGGTGGTGCAGTGGGGGGCGAAAGTGATGCATGAGGGATTTGTTGATGAAATTTCCTATGGCTCCACTATCAATTAATGCAGTGATTTCGATGGTTTTATCCTGATGTCTGAGGGTAATGGGGAACTGGAGCATTCTCGTATTTCTCAGTCCTAACAGAATGGTATCTACAGGGAGAGGTGATGTCGAGACAACTCTCCGCTCTAAAAATCCTCCGGTGTCGATCCTTTAGTTTCTTCACCTGGGCCTCCTTCGAATCCTTCGAAGCAGGTCTTTAACATGTCGAGGATGGTGATCTGGGAGTTTCCCTTTTTCTCGAGGGAGGTTATGTATTGTTGGAGGTCAGTGGTAGGAGTTGAAGGGGTTTTCGGAGAGGTAGCAATGGCTTGAATCTTGGTCTGGGATCGAGGTGTTGTGCCTCTGCAATCCTTGGCGCTATGTCCTGTTCGTCGGCATCTGAAACAAAGTCCTTTGGCTAAGCACTCTGCTCATTCCTTCAGGGTAAGTTTCTTCAAGGTTACGGCGTCGACGTCCATGGTGTTCGGGTCCCTGGTCGCAGAGGTTGTGATACAGTATCGTGACTTGGTGGTTTGGGCTACATAGGGTTTCTCATGGTCCAAGATCCCGAGTCGGGTTGCCTTGTGAGTATAGAATGCCTTGGCTCGAGAGATCATTTCGGAGATGGTGGTGGGGACAGTGGGCATGGAAAGGATGTTGGTGACCAACTGGTCATCGAGTCCTCGTAGGAACTTGTCGATAAGAACCTTTTCATCAGTGACTCCCACGATGGCCATGAGGTTCTTGAATTCGGTGACAAAGGGTTGGAATCCATCGGGCTTATTCTGGTCTTTGTGGATCTTGATGGCCTGGTGCAGTCGGCTGAGTTTGGAGTATGCAGTGGCCTGTTGGTCATAGGGATAGAATGTTACAATCTTCCTTGTTCACCCGGGTCTTTTCCTTATCGTCATCTGCAAGTCCCCATTACTCTTTACCTCCTCTTTGTCCGAGCCCTGGCTGCTCATTTTACAGAAACGAGCGTTCTCTTTATCCAGGCTCATCACCTCATTTGCCTCTTGACCCTCCTCGCTCCTCGAGTTCCTTGGTATGCATCACTGCTTATTAGTCAACTAGTTGATTACAAGATACCCGATGCGTCTTTCCTCTTCTCGAATGTTTCATCTCTTTCTATTAGTCAGATGTACAAGTCAGGTATATATGTCGTAGTCTCCATTCCTGTAGTCCTCATGCTTAGTCTACGCAACCACCCGTGTCTACTCGTTCTCCCGGAGTTTCCGTTGCGACTTCAATCTTGAATCGCTGTCCCCATCGACCTATAACGTCGATCGAACCCAGTCCCTCTGCTACGTAACTAAGACGGAGCCTCTTAGTGAGCACCCCACATAGACAGAAACCCTCGTTCCCAACTAAGAGCGTAACAAAAGACTAAGCGTGCCTTTTCTCCCTTCTATCATGGAGTAGGAGACCTCATTGAAATCACCACGTTGTTCACAACCCCTAGAAGCCCATCGCCCATTAGCCCAGACGACGAAACACCCATAGCCCCTAGTACTCCTCAGACCCAACCTCGAATGATAAGCCTGTGGATTAACCCCTACACACAAGCATCCCCAGTCCCTCCCAGATCCCGAGCCACTGTTACCCCCACAGGAACTTTCATCCCCATTGTCCCACAACCTTCGGTAACCATGACAACCCCAGCTAAACCCACAGAGCTTCAAGCAACCCTCCTCCCTTCTTTCAAAGGGACTGTCGAGAGCACCAACCAGTGGCACCTCGCCATGGAAATCCACTTCAAGGTTAATCCAGTATGACTCCAAAGATAAGAAGGTCGCCACATTTCTAGGTCGCATGGAAGGCCTTCAACTGGGCGCCTTCGCCGAAACATGGTACCGAAAGGTACTCGACCCCCTCTGTTCCCCAGCTGATCGAACCATAGCGAAGGTCATGGAAGATTTCTCCAAGACCTTCTACCCCTATGACCAATAGGCCAACACATACACCAAGCTAGGACGATTACACCAGGCAATCAAGGTTCACCGCGACCCCAAGAAACCGGACGGCTTTCAACCATTTGTAATGGAATTCGAGAACTTGATGGCCATCGCTCGCATCACTGACGAAAGAGTTCTCATCGACATGTTCTTCCACAGATTAGATGACCACCTGGTCACCAATCTCCTCTCTATGCCCGTGGTCCCCACCACCATTGCCAGCACGATCAAACGAGCCAAGGAGTTTCATACACACAAACTTCACATACTTGGGATCACCGACCAAGAAACCCCCTACGTAGCGAAAACTACTATCACTCAACTTCGCACCTCCACCAAAACCAAGGATCCCTATGCAATGGAAGTGGACTCCATTACCCTGAAGAAACTTACCCCAAGAGAATGAGTGGAGTGCATGGCCAAAGGCCTATGCTTCAGATGCTGCCACTCGGGTCATAGCGCCAGAGATTGCAAGGGCACCACATCGCGCCCTCGAGTCAAAACGCAAGCCATTACCACAAATACCCCCACCCCCATCATCCCAAAGACTCCGACCTCACCAGCCTCCAACCTCCAACGATACATGGCCGACCTCAAGGCCAAAGAAAACTCCCAGACCACCATCCTCGACATTCTCAAGACGTGCTTCGAAGGGTTTGAAGGGCAGACTGGACAGGAAGAAGTCACGAAGGCCAATCTGGATTTTTAGAAAGGAGAGATAGTGTGATGTCATCTCTCCATGTAAATACCATACTACTAGGACTCCCGAACAAGAGAACTCTTCAATTCCCTATCTCGGTCAAAAACGGTAACCAAAGCGTCGAAACCCTAGTCCTCATTGATAGCGGAGCCACCGGCAACTTCATTGACCAGTTCCTGATGCGACACTTCCGCCCTCCCCTACACAAACTCCTGCAACCTATCACCGCGATTAACACCGACGGATCCTCAAATTGCAAGGGAACTATCCATTGGGAAACCAAGCTTACCCTCGAGTTCCAAGACCTCTCCTTAGTCAAAAGACTATACATAGCCAACCTAGGACGACCACGCATCATACTCGGAACCCCTTGGCTCGCTAAATACAACCCATACATAGACTGGACTAATCTCACCCTCACCCTACCCGAGAATCCACCCCCCAAACATTCCAAGACCCCCTCGCAACACTTGATTGAACGGCTCTCGACCAATTGAACTACAACCCCCACCGCAGAGGTAAATAAACTAACAATCTCTACCGAACTCGCACAACAGAAGAACGAACCTAACGTCCAAATCCCGGACTGGTGTCAGGAGTTCACAGACATGTTTGAAGAGAGAACCCACAACCAACTCCCCCCCCATCGACCACTCGACCACGCCATTCAACTTCGAGATGATTTCACTCCAAAAATCGCGAAGGTATATCCCCTAAACCCCAAGGAGCTAACTGCCCTATAGGACTTCATCTTGGAACATCTCAAAACTGGGTGAATCAAACTCTCAACATCCCCACAAGCGTCCCCATTTTTCTTCGTCCCCAAGAAAGATGGCTCCTTATGCCCCTGCCAAGACTACCGCTATCTCAACTCCTTCACGGTCCGCAACGCCTACCCGCTCCCACTAATTGATACTCTGATCAACCACATGCAACAATCCACAATCTTTACCAAATTCAATGTCTGATGGGGATACAACAATATTCGCCTCCGTCCCGAAGACCAATGGAAAGCAGCATTTATCACCCCCCTCGGACTGTTCGAACCCATGGTAATGTTCTTTAGCTTCTGTAATGCACCATTGACCTTTCAGGCCTTCATGAACCACTCCTTCGCTGACATGATAAATGAAGGGTGGCTTGAGATCTATATGGATGACTTCGGCATTCACTCCAATGATACTGATACCCACCATCAACGTACCCTACATGTCCTGAAACGATTCCGAGAACTAGGTCTGTCCCTCAAACTCTCGAAATGCTCATTCGATACCCCCCAGATCGAATTCCTTGGCCTCGTCATCGGACAAGGAACAGCCAAGATGGACCCCACCAAGCTAGACGCCATCCTCAAGTGGACCCCCCCTCACAACGTAAAAGGAGTCAGGTCATTCATCGGATTCTGCAACTTTTATTGCAAATTTATTCCTAACTTTTCTAACATCGTCATCCCACTCACCGCATTAACATCTAAAGATACCCTGTGGCAATGGCTACCCACCCATCAATGTGCATTTGACTCTCTACGAATGCAATTCGTCTCCGCCCCCGTTCTTCAACTCCCTGACCCCGCCAAACCCTTCATACTCATGACTGACGCCTCTCTCATAGCCGCAGGTGCAGTCCTCCAACAGACCAACAGCAATGGTGACCTCCACCCCTGCGCCTTCTTTTCCAAGACCTTCCACCCAGCCCAACAAAATTACGACATCTATGACAGAGAACTCCTAGCCGTCATCCTCGCCCTAGAAGAATGGAAACATCTACTACAGGGCATTCCTCACCCCATCACCATCATGACTGACCACAAGAATTTATCTTTTCTCAAAGACCCACGCAAACTTTTGCGACGCCAAGCTAGATGGAGCCTCTTTCTCCAGGACTTCGACATCCTCTGGAAAGTCATCCCAGGAATGCAGATGGCTCCAGCAGATGCCCTCTCCCATTGTTACGATGTCGACACCTCCTCTGACAATTTCAACTGTGCTATTCTCCCTGACCCACAGATCATCGACGCCCTTGACCTTATCCTCGCGGACAAGATCCTCACATCCTCCACCTCCAACCCCCTTGTCCTCAAGGCCATCGTGAATCTTAACGATGACACCTCCCTCTTCCCTCACTCTACCCTCTCAGACTGGAAATTCAAGTCCAGCCGGTTATTCTTCAAAAATCGCCTTTATATTCCCCCGGATGCACGCCACGACCTCGTATCCTCTCTACACACGTCCCTTGCCGAGGGCCACATGGGCTATTTTTGCACCAAATCCTCCCTTGAGAAAGATTACTGGTGGCCAGGACTGTCCACCTTCATCCGAAAATTCGTCCTGGGTTACGCCATTTGCCAGCAATCGAAACCCAACACTCATCCTACACTTCCCCCTCTCTGTCCTCTCGCTTCCTCCACCACTCGTCCTTTTCAACAAATCTCCCTAGACCTCATATCGGGCCTCCCCCTCATTAGTAACAAGGACTCTGTCTTGGTCGTGGTCGACCATGGCCTTATGAAGGGAGTAATTTTCATTCCCTGTTCTAAATCTATTTCTGCAGCCGGAGTAGCGGAGCTCTTTCTACAACACATCTTCCCTCGATATGGCCTCCATGACTCATGCATCTCCGACAGAGGACCCCAGTTTGCATTCGCATTCGCCAGGGAACTAGCACGACTTCTCCAGTATGACCTTCGCCTATCCTCCGCCTACCACCCACAGACGGATGGAGAAACGGAAAGAGTAAACCAAGAACTCGAAGTCTACTTATGAATCTTTTGCACTGATAATCCTACAGAATGGCTACGACTACTCCCCCTAGCAGAATTCCATCACAATGCCGCCATTCACTCTGTCACCCATGCATTCCCTTATTCATTAATCCTGGGATACGAGCCCAGAGCCTACCCCGCCTTACACCCAAACACTTTCCTATCTGCCCTTAATCTCTGCCTATCTTGACTAGAAACAGCACACAAAGAAGCCGCTACAGCACACCAATCCACGCAACTAGTCATGAGACAACGAATCTCTTTGCATTTCAAACCCTGGACCATTGGAGATCAGGTATGGCTTGATGCCAAACACCTATGCCTCAAATCTATTGCCCCTAAATTACTACCAAAACGTTACGGCCCCTTTACCATCACTGCTGTCCTAAGTTCAACTGCCTACAAACTCCGTCTACCTCCTACCTGGAAAATTCATGACACGTTTCACACATCTCTTCTCTCTTCATACAAGGAAACTGACGTCCATGGTCCTAACTATCCCAAACCCCCCACCTGACCTTATAGATAATGATGAAGAGTATGAAGTAGAGAAAATTCTCGCACACCGCGGTACTGCCACGCACCGGCAGTTCCTGACTGCATGGAAGGGTTACCCATCATCTGAGAACACATGGGAACCCGAAGCAAACCTTAAACACACCAAGCAAACCCTACTCGCTTATAAAAAGGCCCGCCATCTCTAAGACCGCCGGTAACCATGCTCCCACTCCTCATCGCCGCCCTTGTCTACTCCATAACCATTTTCATCGTTGCCTCCCTGCTCTACCTATTCCTTCGCCTCAAATACCCCACTGATACCTCAAGGATCTCTCCCCCCAGTTCCCCCATCTCTTTTCGCTGCATATCCATAATGCGCATCAAAGAACATGTCCCAACAGCCCTCGAACCCATCTACCCAACCGCCCTCCCCCATCTTCCCAAGAATCGATTATTCCCCAACGTCGTGTATGTCTCGTGCCATTACCCGTCCCATTGATGCTTCCATACTACTGATTGAACACAGACGATTACTATACAGTCATGTTCTCCTTTCCCCTGACTTACTTCATATCGTAGAATGTGCCATGGAACTCAAGGGGGCCACCTTGTGTCCTGATCTTATTTCTTGCTACCTCCAATCACAATTAGCCACTGTCACCCTGACAACTACGTGTCCTGGGGATCAGCCCATTGGCTGTACCATTGTCCTTTCTCCCATTCATGCTGTTATGACCAAATTGCTGGACATTCTTCATGATCAGAATTTCGCTCACTATCTTCATACCATGGAGTTAAACCTTCTCCTCCCCTACTTTAGGTCCTTATTCCGCACCCTCCATGAACTCCAACAACTCGAATACCTGGAACGAACCCAGTCAACCTCCCCTACTCCGGGATCCCCTGCCCCACTCCCTACTCCAGCGCCTTCTATCCCTGCCACACCCCCGATTGATGTCCGAAACCCTCGCAACCCCCTGTACATTCTATCCCATAATGCCTCTCACGACGGACCGGGCGGTCACCCTCTCATCGTGACATCCCCAACTCGCGTCATCCCCTTGGCACCGTCCCAAACTTATCCCAGCACAACTCCCAACACGGTTTGCTTTCAGTGTTGTTCTACAGGGCATCTACACATCCACTGTCCCCGATATCATTGTGCCAGCTGCCATGAATACGCCCCGGGCCATTATCGTTCTCAATGCCTATCCATCCAGTGTGACTTCTGTCAGCACTGGGGACACTCCACCCGATTCTGCCACCGTCGTCGTTGCGCACATTGTGATGAATTCGGACATTTGGCCCATGATTGCCCACATACGCATGATGGATTCTTTCTGGAGGCTCAGCTACAACTGGAGGGGGAGGTTGATCAATAGATTCAAACCAGTGTCTCGAACATACATGGGGGGTAATGTTACAATCTTCCTTGTTCACCCGGGTCTTTTCCTTATCGTCATCTGCAAGTCCCCATTACTCTTTACCTCCTCTTTGTCCGAGCCCTGGCTGCTCATCTTACAGAAACGAGCGTTCTCTTTATCCAGGCTCATCACCTCATTTGCCTCTTGACCCTCCTCGCTCCTCGAGTTCCTTGGTACACATCACTGCTTATTAGTCAACTTGTTGATTATGAGATACTTGATGCATCTTTCCTCTTCTCGAATGTTCCATCTCTTTCTATTAGTCAGATGTACAAGTCAGGTATATATGTCGTAGTCTCCATTCCTGTAGTCCTCATGCTTAGTCTACACAACCACCCATGTCTACTCGTTCTCCCGGAGTTTCCGTTGCGACTTCAATCTCGAATCGCTGTCCCCATTGACCTATAACATCGATCGAACCCAGTCCCTCTGCTATGTAACTAAGACGGAGCCTCTTAGTGAGCGCCCCACATAGGCAGAAACCCTCGTTCCTGACTAAGAGCGTAACATAGAAGGTTTTGGAGAAGTCGTCCATTACCCTTGAAATGGTCTGATCGGCGGGCAGGCATTGGGGGTCTAGGATCTTGTGGTACCAGGCTTCGGCGAAGGCGCCAGGTTGAAGGCCTTCCATTCGTCCCAAGAAGGCTGCTACCTTCTTGTCGTCAGTGTCATATATCTCTGAGTTTACCTGGAAATGGATTTCCATGGCCAGTTGTCATTGGTTTGCGAAAGTGACATTTCCCTTGAACGGAGGTGGGAAAGTGGCCTTGAGTTCAGCAGGTTTCGACGTGGTTGTTGCCATGGGGACTGATGAGGTTTGGGAGATAACTGGGACTGTGGTTCTGGCCGGGGTGATTGCTATATGCCAGCGAAGAGGTACGGGTGATTGTATTGCGTAGGGGTTGACCCACAGACTTGGTAACTGTTGGATAACGGTGACAGCAGGAGCTTTGTCGTCAGTGGCAATGGGAGAGGGGATTCTTGGGGTAGTGAACGACGTGGTGGAAGTGGGGTGTCTCCTGCTCCGTGGTAGGAGGAAGAGATATAATGTTTAGTCTTTTGTTATGCGCGAGGTCTGGGACAAGGAGCTGCTATGAGCATGGGGCACTCATGAAGAGGCACCGTCTTAACTACACTAGTAGTGGACAAAGGGTTCCCTTAACCTTAAAAGGGTCGAGTGACTTGGGATTTACTAGGACGAACGGTCCTGACTAGGGGGCGATGAATGAATACGTGGTATTGCATAGACTAAACGTGAGGTCTACAGGAAGTATTCGTAGTCTTAAATAGTAGGAGACAAAGGCCCTGACTAAGCAAATAGAAACTGGTAGAACGCGAGAGAAATAACTAGAATGCTGACTAACAGGAGAGAACATCATAGAAGGCTATAGAACAAGATAGAACGATGATCAACTGAGAGCTGCCATGGGGCCGAGGGGAGTTGGAGGGAATAAGAAGACTGAGAAGGACGATGGAGATAAAAGTAGAAGGGCGGCTTCTACTAGGAAGGGAGACATAGGGAACATGCCCGGGTGTTCTACGAGTAAGAGGAACAGATGACAATAGAGAAAGAAAACTGTAACAAACCTAGAATATTTTGCAACCACCAAACTCCTGACCTGACATCAAGCCCAGTGGTCAGAGTTCCTCTCACAGTTCAACATGGTCATCCGCTTCCATCCTGGATGCCTGGGTGCAAAACCCAATTCCCTTACTAGACGCTGGGACGTCTACCCCAAAGAGGGAGATAGGGACTACATGCAAGTAAATTTGCATAACCTCCAACCAATTTTCACCCAAGAACAACTCGCGTTGTCCCTCAGGGCAACGATTTTAGCAACTTCAGTCCTTCGGGCCAGTATATTGTTTGACATCGAATCCCTACACAATGACATCCTATCCGCTCTCCCCTCCGACTCTATCGCCTCCATCCATATGTCCACCTCCAAACCCCCTGACTCTCGCTGGACTGTCAACTCTGAAGGCTTTTTACGCCTAGATGATCGTATCTATGTCCCTGATGCTGACAATCTCCATCTCTGAGTCCTCCAGTACAAGCATGACCACCCACTCTCCGATCATTTCGGACAAAACTGGACATTGGAACTCATCCGCTGCGAATATACCTGGCCAGGCATCCGGACCTTTGTCAAGAATTACGTTTCATCCTGTACAGCTTGTGCCCACGCCAAAGTCCCTAGACATAAGCCTTACAGGCTCCTAAAGCAGCTCCCGATTCTGGAGAAGCCATGGAACTCAATCTCCATGGACTTCATTGAACAACTCCCCCTGTCCTCCAGACATACCGCCATCTTAGTCGTCGTGGACAGATTGTCCAAACAATGCATTTTTATTCCAATCAACGACAAGGTGATATCCCTGGAACTAGCGAAATTATTCCTGCTCCATGTTTTCTCCAAGCATGGAGTTCCCTTACACATCACCTCTGATCGAGGCTCGAAGTTCGTCTTCCATTTCTTCCGGTCACTTGGCAAGGCGCTCGACATCCGACTTTACTTCACCTCCGGTTACCATCCAGAGGGTGATGGACAGATAGAACGGATGAACTAGACACTGGAACAGTACCTCTGGATCTACTGTAACTACCAGCAGGACAACTGGTCTGAACTTCTGCCTCTCGCAGAGTTTTCGTACAATAATGCTCCCAATGCTACAACTGGTGTCTTACCATTCTTCGCCAACAAAGGGTATCATCCCAATATTTCTGTCCACCCTGAATGCGACCTCACCTCTACCTGAGCCTAAGAATACTCTGTTGACCTCAATTCCCTCCACAACCTCCTCCGAGAAGAGATAGCCCTCGCTCAACAGCGTTATCAAGAATCTGCAGATGCTAAACGAACTCCGGCGCTGGACTTCAAAGTCGGTGACCAGGTCTTCATCAAAGCAAAGTATTTTCGCTTCACCCGACCCTCTAAGAAACTTTCCAAAAAGAACTTGAGTCCTTACAAAATCATCGCTCAAGCAGGCTCCCTCTTATTTACCCTCTGGCTCCCGGAGAACATGAAGTCCGTGCATCTGGTCTTCCATGTCTCTCAGTTAGAGCCCTCCATTTCAAATATCATTCCAAATCGCACACAGTCACCTCTGCCTCCGGTCGAGGTTGATGGCAAACCAGAATATGAAATCATAGAGATTCTCGACTCAAAGGTAGATCGAAGAAGACGGAGTTGCAAACTCCTGTACCTTGTCCAGTGGTCTAGATATGAAGGGACTGACGAGGAAACTTCATGGTTGCTAGCAACAGAATTAGGCCATGCTTCAGAACTCGTATCAGATTTCCATCTCTGATACCCAGAAAGGCCTGGATCTCATCCCACTTGATTCCTTCGTCCTCATCCTCATGCTCCGCTGTCATCGCTTCCACTCCCTCCTGCTTCCAACCTCTGCCTCTCCAGTTCCCTCGTCCGACTCCGACTTCAACTCCGACTCCGACTCGTCCGACCCGTACTCATTTTCATCGTTCAAGTAGACCTCCATCGTCTTGTCATCCATGCTCTGTTTTTCTTTTTATTTTCAGTTCTGCAAACCAACAGTATCACATGACCCTCAATGGCCTTCAAGGGTTCAGGCCTAAGAGGGGGATACTGTCATATCCCAGAACTCCAGAGTCCAACTCCAGACCTTCTGGGTCTACTCCGATGTAACTCTGGACCGTTTCGTGTTTCCTTTATAGTTAATACACTCAGACCCATACATTATTAACTTACCATGACTCTGTCGATTACTCATCTCCTTACATTCCATTCCTCGCTTAGATACCAGTGCTTGCCTAGAAGCATAGCTCCGAGATTGTGCTCCGGAATCATTTTCTCTCCGACCCCTCCGGTACATACTTTCTTCCGATTCCAGACTTAGTCATCCAATTCCCCTCTGTATATAAACTCTGTATTTTGTACCATATCTCCTTAGTTCAAATATCAAGATAACTACCCCTCCAGAACTTGAGATTCTCCTGATCAAACTCCTTAAGTCGTTGCATGACTTAAGCTCTGATATATCTTCGACCTCCGACCCACTATCCGTAAATACAGGACATGGATCCTTTGCAAGGGCGTACCACATAAGGTGAAGCTAAAGTCCCACCCCTCCAACCAAACTCCGGAGTTCTGCAGTTACACCCAGAGTTCTCTCCGTCCATCCGACTTAAAGTTTAACAGTTACATGGAATGCAAGAAAAGTGCCATGAAGAATATAGCATAGCCAATGCAATGAAGAAACTCATTTTATAAAATATATTAGTTATTGAGTTGCTAAATAAAATGGTGTAATACTCACCTTGTGTAATAAATGATTGCCAGTCAGGAGCAGAGAAATAAATATGGAAGCTATCTTTTCTTTCTTCACCAAATCTTAATGGCCTAGATATTAAATCAACTAGAGAAACTTCATTTCTCATCCCATTTAGCCTCCATTGATTAGATAAAGAAAAATTGATCTTTATCAAGTGCTGCAAGATTTTGGACTTGGCAGAAATCCACACTAGACCCAGGATACTAGGATTGACAACTGATCTTGTGGAATATGAACTGTTAAGCATGCAGGCCACAATGATCAAGAGCATGCTAGAGATGATCATGCCAACAACAACCTAAAGGAATAATAAAATGAAATCCCCATTTAATGTTTGAAAATGGCTTACAGGGATAGTGTTGGCCTATTTGAAAGTAAATTAATGAAAGAAGGATAAGCAAAAGTAATATATACATTTAGCCTGAGTTTTAGAACTTGATTGAAAATCAAGCTATCTCCCTGGCCCTGCTGAAAGCTTCCAATAGCACCTGCTGCCAATTATCAGAGAAATAAGATTGTGTTGTGGCTTGAAGATTAATTGTGTACCTACCCAGCCATATAAATGCAGCTGCAGTCTGTGCAACAGCACTCTGCATTTGGTTACACTGAAGAGTTACTGATGGTGAAAGCCCAATAGGAATTGGAGCTGTATTAGAAAACCAGGAAATATTCCACATGGAATTCAAGTATCTATATGGGTATGGTCATGTAATTAGTTTACCAATTTCAAAATGATATACCCCAAAGTACTTACACATCAGCAATGGAAGAACCACATTCTACATCAGTACCAGGTAGTTGTATCTTTTGACAGAATGTTGCTATAGTAGTAATTGAACTCTGTGCATCATTGAACTAACAAAATAGTTAGTAAAAGTAAGGCACTTTAAATGGACTCCATACTATGTGGGTTAACTCTGTGATGGGACCAGGTGACCATAGAGTCCAAGGCTGATGCTTAGACATTTCAGGGAATGGTTGATCTATAACCTTTCCATCCTTCATAGAAAGGTAGAGATTGGTTGTTGTTGCATCCAGAGTACATGCCACCATATATGTTGTGGTTGAAACATTAACATTGTGAGAATTGTTAGCTAAATGAGGTGAGTTTATAATGTAATCCATGGCTTATTTAGGGTAACTCACTTGTTTTCCCAGCTGG
>JBBPKC010000359.1:8241-23575 GCA_038089055.1 Tylopilus aff. balloui
CACCACATCCACTTCTTTGTCAGGGGCGTGTAACGCCCCTCGGACGTTACCAGAGCAGTAGGATGCCAGACGCACTCAGACGTCATCTGCCCGACAGGCAGTATATATACCAGACACCCGCCTGTATCTCACATTCTTTCTTCTCTCTCTGAACGACGTACGTTTAGCACGTTCTGCTCCGAGTGTACCACCGCCGGTGGTTCCAGGGCGACATCTTTTAATATGCTTCCTCGACCTTCTTCTGTACTGTAGTAGCACCAGCAATTGTATCTACCAATTTAATAATAGGAAAGTCTCGTCAGTCCCCTTCAGCCTCAAACCTGTGTGCATCATTTGGGTGGGGTAATGCATTCAAAACCAATCACCAATACATAGCACGCGAACCTCTTTGTAAAAGAAGACGCACTCCATGAGGGTAGTCTTTCTGGAGCCGATATGTGTGGAGGCATCGATATTCCTCCAAAGGTTGATATGCTTGAAGTCTGCCTCGGACAGTTTGTACTTGGGATATACTGTGGAGATTTGAAGCCCTCGAGGACAATAGCGGTTGAGACAGCTTGCCAACTTAGAGGAAATACGGAAAAGGGTTTCGTTGGTGGTGGTCGAGGACGAGAGTAAAGTGCCCAGCGCCTTGAGCAGGGCCCTCGCACGAGTGTCTACATCCAGATTTTGAGAACACTGGAAATAAGCTTCCAAATCAGGGTATTCTTCCTCTGACGTTGGCAACAGCAACCAGTACTAGCGCGGGTGAGACAAAGTATTCACCCTCTAATGAGAACAGGTATCGCACTATTCAAAGTCTTTATATATTACAAGAGGGAACTGTGTGCGTCATGGTTTCACCCAACCGTCAAGGCCACATAGTAGCAGCTCCTCCAGAGAGGAACGGGGTACGGAAGATACAGGAATATGACGCCACGCGACCGCCCTACATCAGCTCTCAGTTCCCTGCAGCGAATCAACACCATTAAGGGGAACTCAGCCACAGGGAACGACAGAGAGCGAGCCAGGCAGCAGCGTTCGATCTCGTGAGCATCCAGACGGACACCTCGCTCCACCAACCTGAAACCAGACGCTATTCAGAAGCAACTCTGCGCCGACGGCTAACGTTTTCAGAGCGGGTTGAGTGGACACTTGAAAACTAGCCATAATCGGGGGCTCGACCAATATATAATACCTAATTTTGATCTCCGACTCATTCACGAGGCGCGTCGGCCATGATGCCGAGACACGTGATGCACCGGATCGAGAGAATCCGACCTTGCAGGGTCACACTCTCTCGCGGCGATTCCACCGCTATTTGCCCCCCGAATATGTACTTGCAATGGAGGACCGTTGCGAAGAGGTAACCCCAGTCAACCAGCGGATCGACGTCAGTCCCCTCGATGAGAGGCTCAGCAGCTCCTTCGTAACGGGACAGCGGATAGACCGAAAATGAACAAGGTATTGGGGAGCCAAAGGGTATGTGTCATCAGCTCAATCCGAACAGGTCTTCTTCCTCATGGACGAAGGCACTATGCGCAGATACAAAGCAGACCTCGCAGATGAGATCGAGCCGCATATTAACGAGCTTATAGACGTGCGTAGAGAGGTCTGAAAGCCCTCAGCCGCAAACAAGCTTTGATTTAAGGCAAGGTTTGCCTCTCATCCCGTACTGACGGGTTCATCGACCGGGTATCCGAGACAAGCTCAAATCATGCAGTCTCGTGCAGTAACAGCACCGACTGCGAATAAACGCGAGGAGCGCAGGGTGCTGATGTTGTCGAAACAACGACAGCGACTTGAAGAGGAAGTAAGGGTACTCGAGTCGGAAACCCCGGCGCTGGTTAGTTTCGTTTTCCATACAGGACGTACCGTGACACTTATTCTGTGTAATAGCAGAACAAAGATTTGTTGTGTTCGTGTAGAGGATGTCTCTCTCTCACCGCCGGTGTCTTCCTTGGATTCGCGAGGTTATCCGGGATCCCAGGACTAGCGCGGAAGTTTCATTGCAACAGTTTTGTTATAAATGCTATTCTCGCCTTGTATTTGTCTTTTCGTTCTGAGATTCTGCCGTGTACTCATCCCAGCCGATACCTATTTCGGCCCGTAGAAGGTGAGCTTCACTCACCCCATGATGTTTAATTCGACATTCCTTGGTCATAGCTTTCAATGGGGTTCATCGGGTTGGTGGTTTTGATAATCGCCTCTATGGAGAGTCTCGGAGTTCTTGTTGGAGCTGACTCCTTAATCTTGATTCATTCGGGTGATACTTGTCCTACCTTGAATGACACTCATCGGAAATCTACTATAATTTGACCTCGTGCTTCCTCAAAGTATTCAGTCCATGTCACAGGAAGAGTACATGTGGCCCGTGTAAATAGCAGCTACGGAACTATTCATTTATCAGATCAGAAAGGCTGCGCGACGCTCACAAACCATCCTGATACGGCGTAAGGCACCAAATACTTCCTCGATGCGTTTACTTGACCTGCCTCTTCTATCTCCTCTCTCGACTGCTCAAAGTGTACATCCATCAGCCCCATCACCTCACATGCCCCTGTGCGCCAAGGCAACACAGACAGTAGCCATTCGCTCGTCAGCCCCTCTGCGACGGATCCACCCAACGGCCGTGGGCCGAGTATGACATTGACCGATGACGGCCGATTCCCGAAGGGACTGTAGATCATCAGGTGGATTGCAGCGGGTGTCGCGGGGACGCTGAGGAACGCGATGGGGACTTCGCGTAGGGATGAAGGAGAGGCAACGCGATCTGTGTGGACCAAGGGGTGCCGTAGTGACCAGAAGATAGGAACCTAGATGTAGAAACGTCGTCAGATACAAGTGTCATCACGCCGCGACGCATGCCTTACCCATGTCGGCGCGTATCCTCCCCTGGTCCGAGTAGGACATCGTCACCTGTAGACCGTCTTCCGCCACAGCGGGGCTATACGACAATGGTCCAAGAGCCGGTCCCCCGAGATGTACTCTGCAAAATGATCATCGGAAGAACTTTGTCGAGTGATCCCATGAGTCACGGTGAGTTACTGACCGATAGGAAATACCCCTTCCGCACCCGCTTCCAGTGTGGTATCAGCCACCCTGACGGACCAGCTCTCTTATACCTCTGCGTCAGCTATTCTTAAGACCATTTGTGTCGAGGAAACACACACAACCGGCACACTCGCCGCGGTCAACTCTACCACCGCCCCCGCATACACATGCTTCCCATTATGTCTGGGTCATCCAAAACGGAGAGATCTACGGGCGCCTGCAGGGGCAGAGACTCCCATCGAGCCACACAACGGACGCGCTCAAGGTCTGGCTGAGCTACATCCGTAGATATCTTGCCCGTGCCGTGGCTCTGCAAGGCATCTGGAGTCTCAGATAGTGATGGCGGTCGGGCAATGCCTAGGGCACGGGACACGATCTCCTCAAACGTCGTACTCGGCCGAACAGACGCGTCAACCGTCCGATCATCGTCTAAATTTCGTAGAGTAACAATCTTGCATTCGCATCGGCGCATTTTGCAGGCTGAGAGAGTCGGTAAATAAGAACAAGAGAATCACACTATACACCCACCTGCGAACGAAAGCGTCCAGCCCATTCACTTACGGCCTTCTTTCTCTGGGTGGTCTCCGCAGTCAGTTCTGTACTCCTTCTCCGCTTTCCTTCCTGTGATCGCGTTCGTGCTCTGCGTCAGGTATATTAAGCGAGGAGGCGGAGTTGCATTCTTGGCCCCAAACGTGGGTAAGAAGAACAGGACTGGTCTCGCCTTGGGGCGCATTTGGAGGGACGTAGCTGGGCTGGAGACGGATTTGGGTCTTTGAGCGCGGCACCAGAAGGGGGCCAACTCGTACGCGGTTCGCTCAGGCTATTGGCGTGGTGTTCCGCAGAGTGGGTCGACCTATATGACTGCACGGTTCAATGGAGAAGCGGTGGTCCAGGATTTGGTAATTTCATGTAGGTCACCGCCAGGCTTGGCGACGCCGGATATCTCCCATGTAGACAGACTGTCAGTCCACATTGAGCTCCAGAATCCACGCACACGCAGTCTTGATACTCTGACCGTCACGACTCTGCTATCAAATACCTCTGGATCTTGCAGAACCAGGGTACTGTACTGAGTTTCGTTTGGGGTGGCCCGCCCGGTGTTAACGAGTGATCTATTAGCCCTCCAAACACCACCGTGCCGACTGAGGTCTGCTTGCCTGCCTTTTCAGCTGTAACTCATCTCACGCATCGTCATTGGATACCTTGACGACGTTGAAGCGGTTTCGTCCAGGCCGCGTTGAACTTGATTTAGACCCCGGGTGGTTCTGCTGCATTAGACTGCCAAACAGCCCTCTCCACATCACAAACCCCTCACTCTCCTGCGCCGGAAGTTATATCCTCAATCAGAATGAGACTGCACGCAGTGACCATGACTTCGCTCGAGCGTAGGCGAGTATAACGCTAACCGAGTGCACAGGTGATACAGAAGGCGTGTTCAATGGGAAGCAAGTGGTCCGTCTGGGATGCCACGAAGGTATTCACCGTCCCGTCGCTCTGCGGTCCTTTGCTCGCGTACTTTGGATCCGCGCCTTCTCCTCTCGTCCCATTTCCTTCTCATCCCGTCCTATTAACGAGCCACTTCAATAATCAAGCCGCATCTATCGATGGCATCACTGGAAACTTCGATAAGAAGGGTTCGACGTATGTCGCGGAATATCTTCCTACAGGAAATTGGCTCCTGAACGGTGTCACGGTCATTTCGTTCACCCATCTTCTACGTTCGGGTGGACTGAATCTATGCACTTCAGTATGATCTTCCGACCTCTTGGGGCACAGGCGACGACAACGTCCTTGCTCAGGGTCAGGTTGTAGAACTTCCTGACGCGACGTATGTCCATGAACTTCACTTTCTGTATGCCGGGGATGGCAGGGACCGTTCGTAGGCATATCGGCCCAAGGGTTCAACTGACCAACCCCCTGAGTTACAGATCAATTCGACCATACGTTTAATCTCAACTACGCGGACGACTCTGTCTCGGATCTTGTGTGTGAGCGGACGACCCTATTGGCTCCGTGTTTCATCCCTCACACCGTTTTATTGCAGTAACGGGAAAGAATTGGTGGAGATTTCCGACCATAAATTGGGGCGATATCCGCACGTGAGCCTCCATTTCACCGCCTCGTATCCGTGGCGTCGTCATTCATCGCAACTCCATGCTAGTCCCTACCACTTTGCCGATTATGGCGCTTCGACCAACTGGAACTCGTCTGAGATCTTTCAACTCTCTTTTTCTGTTTCCTCGCGCGTCCCGTTGAAGAGTATTACGCTCCCACAGACGGCGAACGCTTCGAATAGGCTCCATATCTTTGCCATATCTATCACCCCGTCCGTTCACCCCTCTGCTCTACCGACAGGCCCCGAGCTCTCGATTCGCACTGTTCATTTTGGCACGCGTTGGGAGGAGGTAAACGGGCGACGCGCCCAAGCGGTTGCGATCACGCTGGCCAATCTATTACCCGGAAGCCTTGGATCATCTACATACACGTCGATCAAGTCCAGGTACGAGGTGGAAGTGACCGGAGAGGGCGTGACGACAGTGCGGCCAGGAGTGGTTCATCGTCTCGTCGCGGCCGATCAGGCGCGATTCGATGTCTTCGTGCTAAACGACAACGGTACTGGGAACGCGACCGTCCAGATCAGAGACTCTGATGGGAATGTCATCGGGATGTCGTCAGGATGGCCCATCGCGCCTCTTCGACAGACGTGGACAGCCGACGAGAGCGTGCTATCTACGCACGAACCGCCAAATTGGGTGGGTCATTGGTGTTTCAAGTGTTGAACTTGGTATTTATTTTCCCCCAGTGGATCCAAGCAAAATATGGGATATTGTGAGTAAAAGAAATAGGTGGCATAGAAAACAACTCCTGACACGCTGCTAAGCATCCACTGGGGAGCCTATAGCGTCCCTGCCTACGTAAGTCGTTTGGCCTGCGATCCCCCTGCCGTTTTTACTCGACATGTAGAGCTCACCATGGAATTACGCTGAGTGGTATGAGTAAGTGACGGGCGCTGCGGGTTCCTGTTCTTGGGCTTTACATGGAATGTATTCAGCTGGATCCTACATCTCCTGCCAGATTCCAGCAATCCCACATGGAACTATCATCTCGAAACTTACGGGCCAGTAAGGATCCTCCATTCAGGTTAGAACTATACCCATGATTGATTTATCATTACCGGATAGGACGTGGTTTACGATGACTTTATTGCAAACTTCACAGCAAAGCACTGGAACGCAAGTGCTTGGCTAGATTTGATTGACGAAGCCGGGGCAAAATACTTTGTCTTTGTCACAGTTAGTGGGGCATCAGAGCCACTACATTCTGACCTGACGACGCACCCCGCAGAAACACCACGACGGATATGGCTTGTTTGATACCAAGAACACGACACATCGAAGCAGTGTGCACCTCAACCCCTACCGCGACTTCCTTAAAGAGCTCATGGAGACTGCAAAAGCCGAGAAACCTAACCTCCATCGTGGGACCTACTATTCGCTCCCAGAGTGGTAGGTCAAATGTTTATGAATACCAGATAGGACAAGCATTTGATATGCATTGGAAACGTCAAGGTTCAACCCCTACTATGCACCCTACGGGTTCGAACTATGGCCAGGAGGACTTGCACATAACGCTTTCGACCATACAAAGCTCGAGCCTCACACTGGCATGCTCAATATCTCCGACTATGTCCAGGACCTACAGTACCCCCACATGCTCTCTCTTGCTCTTGATTATGGGACCGAGATTATGGTATGTCAGCCGAGATGGGTTTATTCATGCTAACGCTCGTCAAAGTGGTGTGATATTGGTGGTCCAAACAACACGCTTGAATTTGCTGCACAGTTCTATAACCATGCGATGGAGAATGGATATCAGGTAACGATGAATGACCGTACGTCCTATAAGTACTTTTGGAACCTTGGGTGCTAATCGATGATGCAAAAGGTTGCGGTGCGGTGCCTGATTTTGATACACCTGAGTATGTTGCGTCGGGATCGCTCTCCACGAGAAGATGGGAAAGAACCGAGGGCGTGGATCCAAATAGCTTTGGATTCAACAATGCCACCGACGAGACCCGGTATAAGAACGGGACTACCATCATCCATACATTGGTCGACGTCGTGAGCAAGAATGGAAACTAGTACGCCAACCTGCGTGCCTCTTGTTGGTCGACCAACCTCTGCCTTTCAGTTTGTTGAACGTCGGACCGACAGCGGAAGGGGACATCATCGCGCCGATGGCAGATGGCCTCTTTGCAGCTGGCCGATGGCTCAAGTACGCCGGTGAATGCGTCTACGGGACCGTACGTATTCCGCGCGTCTGGGCTGAAACTCGCGTTTTAAAGACCATCGCAGGACTACTGGTACCAAGCGTCACAAGACCCTTCAGGGTCGTATCGATTCCTGACCACGCCTGACACGTTTTGTATTGTTGCCTTCAACAGACCAACCGATGGCTTTGCTGTCATTGACGTAGGTGGGGCCGTGCTTCCTATTCAAAAGGGAGACACGATCGCGTTGCTTGGGCCCACGAGTGATGGGACGAAAGAGGAGCTGGAATGGAGCATGGACGAGAGTGGAGTGTTGACGATTGAGGTTCCGCAACGCCAGGTGGATGGTATCGATTTTGCTTGGGCATTTCAGGTCTCGTATGCGAACGGACGCCAATGATGGCCACGTACTTGCGTGGTTGTAGCAATGTGTGTGAACGTTTCTTCTTCCATACTACGTGGCACGGAAGTCCCACACGCCCACTCAATTTCGGGACGTGTTGTTGTCGTGGTACCCTCCCTTCCACTTTATTTAAAAGCCTACCCGCCTCAAGAATGACCGACGACAAATCTACCGGCATCCGAGGAGAAAAACGCTCGTACGGGAAAACTTTTTAGATCCCTCCGTCGACGAGAAACCCCGTCCCCATCATGTCGTCCCCCGTCCTGCTCAACCCTCCACCTAGTGCACCAACCTCGCTGGACACCGCTCCCGCCTCTGGCCCCCACCCTCCGAGCGCGGCGGACCGCGACTGCTGCGCCCCCAAACGAAACGCCGTCCCCCTGCCGCCCTTGCATCTCGGCGCCGTCCTCTTCAGCACCCACTATCCCCCACCGCTGCTGGCATCACCATCCCCGGCCACGACCCCCACCACGGCCAGCAGCAGTGCGTCGTACGACGACCCCGACGCGTCCGTGTCTGCCCCCGCAGTGCGCCTGCACCGCTCGTGGACCGGCGCGCCTATACGCGCGATCGTACCGCTGCCTCGGCGTGCTCATAAACGCATCGTGGCGCCACCTCAGCCGCTGCCGTTGCCCCAGCCCACCAGTGGCGCCGACGCCGAACCCAGCGCGATCCGGTGGGAGAGGGACGAGGACGAGGAAGAAGAGGAAGGAAAAGGGCACGACGACGCACTATCCTCGGGGTGGCCGCGATACTGCTCGTACCAGAGTATCACCGCCGCGGAGGGACTCTCCGCCAGGAGCTTCGAGGTAACGCTCTCCTTCTCCTAGCCCATCTCCTGGCGTTTCGGTGTCTTTCTCTTCTCCGGGATGCTTACTTTTTTTTTTTTTGGGCTCCAGGAACTGCGCGTCGAATGTTATGCTCAATCTCTCGTCGCCAGGGGTACCCACCCCCCTCCTGTCGTTCAGCCTTGCCTCGCTATCCCACCCGCGTTCATGCCCCATGTCGTTCCACGGAGTTGAGACTCCCACAGGTCGTCTGCTCTTGACAGAGTTGTAGATATGCAGGAGGAAAAAATATACATGCGAGATATGCTATCCAGCCTGATGTCACATTTAAATTAGACTACGCGTCTACCCGCTCTCGATCTAGCCTGTTACCACACAAGTGGTTCGTTGCGATCAAACGGTGCTCCCACGACGTCCCATAATAGAAAACAGGGGTATGAGAGAGGGGGGGGGGACGGAACTAGGTCTCATGCGATTTGGTCCATGGCGGCATTGTATGTCAGATCCGCGTCTATGGAACGCTCATAGCGTCTCCGTCCTTCGTGCAAAAAGAAAGAAGTGGTGGCCAGTAATACGAGGGTCATCAAGTCCCGAAGTGCCAGCGCTTCCGTCTGGAAGACTGCCTGCATGATGGGTACATAGACGAGCGCGAGCAACACCAGCAGCGACACTGACACAGTCGAGACTAACATCTTGTTTTGGAATAGCCCGCAGCCGAGTCCACGGTTCTGGACGGCGGAAACGAGATCGAGAAAAACAAAGCAGGTAAAGGTCTAAATATGAAACACCAGTTTAACTGCAAGCAGAAATGCAGAAAACGACAGGACTACGCACCATGGTCTGCTCCCTCCGTGACACCTGCTCGTCCCCAACCAGTGCGATATAATAGATAAATAAGGTCCCAAAGACAATGGTAGATGCTGAAAATAGAACACGGTATAGGAACCGTTGGGTGATTATCGGCTCGTTTTTCTTCCGGGGTGGTTTCCGCATGACGGCTGGGTCGACTGGATCTACTCCTAATGATTGGCTTGGTGGTCCTGTCAAGGAAGGATCGTCGCAAATTGGAAATGAGCAGAACTGTCGACGACGAACCATCCATAAGAATGTTAATAAACAAGATCTGCATGGCATTGAGTGGGTTGCTATACCCAAGGAACGTGCTCAGAGTGATCAATGAAAGCGCAGCCGCCGCAGTACTGAGCTGGAAGCACAAGAAATTCTGGATGTTGTGGAAAATAGATTTTCCTGTATGTCTTCAGTGTCAGACCCGGCACTGTCAGGACCAGCAGGAAACCCGTTCACCTTCTTCGACAGCGGGGAGAATAGTACTAAAGTTATCGTCGACAAGGATCATGTCGGCGGCTTCCTTGGCTACGTCTGTACCACTCTTGCCCATGGATATGCCAATGTCAGCCATTTTGAGTGCCGGTGCATCGTTAACTACGGTGGTGAGCTAAGATCGCATGACACGCAGAGAAATTAAGCACTGCTAACCTCCATCTCCCGTCATAGCCACAACGGCCCCCCGTGCCTGGAAGGCCTCGACGATCGCCATCTTGTGTCGGGGCGTCGTACGCGCAAATACGCTGATGCTACCCACGCGTTCGACGAGTTGTGCCTTGCTCATCTGGTCGATTTCCTTACCGGTCAAGCAGTATTTATCAGAGGAACCTGCATGTCCAACACGAAGACCGAGCTTTTGTGCGATCGCCAGTGCGGTCGACTCCGCATCTCCGGTAATCATTACCACCTGAACACCACCCGATTGTAGCAGCCCAATGGCGTCTGCGACACCTTTCCTAGGCGGATCAAACATTGCTTGGAAACCGACGAAGATCAGGTTATTCTTCTCGACGTCTGGCGAAGACGGTCTCGTCTGTGAACCATTCTGGGATCTTTGCGACGCATCCGGTTTCGGTAAGCTCGCAGAGCCATAGCCGTATGCCATCGCTAGGACTCTAAGGCCCTTTGATGCTGCTACCTGGGCATTCGAGAGGATGACGTTGCGAGTATTGTGGTCGAGGGCTGGAGTGGAGTTGTCAGATACGTAGTAAAATTTACAACGGCCGAGTACGGCTTCGATAGCGCCTTTCATATAATAGATCTCTCGTGGCGTTCCGTTGTAGAGAGCAGTGGAGTAAGTGTGGAAACCACTGACAGCCATGTACTTGCGCTCCGAGTTGAAAGATTGTTCAGAGAGTCGAGTAAAAGCCTGCAAATACTTGAGTTGGTACCCAGCTTGGACGGGACTGACGTACGTGGCGCTGATCGGCTAAACCGAACGCCGAGAGGACGTTGAGCAAAGCAACGTCGGTGGACTGGCCGATGTAAACGCCCTCTTCGCTTTGCGATAAGACAGCGTTATTACACAAGGAACCAATTTCGAGTGTCTTGCGAGCCGCCGGTGAGGGTGAAACGGCAGACTGAAGGCCTTCAACATGTAGACTTTCGTCGACAACATAAATCTCAGTGACCGTTTGCTCGTTCTTGGTCAATGTGCCTGCACGTCAGGATCAATCACCAAATTTCTTGGAGGGCAACTTAAAACTTTCCTGTCTTGTCAGAACATATAACTGAGACTGAGCCCAAAGCTTCGACAGAGTGTAGCTTTTTCACAATGGCTTTACGTTTCGACATCCGCACGACTCCAAGAGCGAGAGTAACGGTTGTTACAATGGGCAGCCCTTCGGGTATAGCAGCGACCGCAAGAGAAACTAAGTTCGAAAGACTGAGCAAAAATCATTTCAGAATTGTTGATACATACCACCGATAGTAAACATGTCTAGCCAAGGGCGCTGTTGCCACATTCCAATCAAGCAGATAACACCAATAACACCAAAAGACAATATCGAAAGCTTTTGTGCAAGCTCGTCCATGCTTAGCTGAAGCGGTGTTCGCTTCTCGTCAACCTAGAACGGAACCGGGCCCCACGTAAACAATCAGTTCAAGCAGAGTAAAAGAAGTTACGCACGTCCTGCATCATGGAGAAAATGATACCAAACTCCGTCTGAGCACCGATGGCAATAACGATTCCAGTACCATGTCCTTGTTTTGGGGGTCTCCTTAATCAAAGCAAACCGTATCTCGGAGTCTGCTTACCATTCCTCACCAATGTACCCATATATGCAATGCAAGATCGTTCCGCGAGTGGAGCAACCTCACCCTTGGGAAAAGGACCATTCTCATTTGGCCGCAGGTCGCATATTTTGTGGTCCTTTTGGCGCGCAGTGGTTTCGCCCGTTAAGCTACTCTCATCGATCTCGAGGTCGACGGCAGATATGATGCGGATGTCTGCGGGAACTCGGTCACCCGTCGACAGCGACACGATATCTCCTGGAACCAGCTCGTTTGCAAGGATATGTATTTTCCGCCGGTCACTGGTAGCGAAATAAGAAAGTCAATAAAAGGAAAGGTGAAAGTGGCTCGTACCGGATGACGTGACAGTGGTGTGGCACTAGTCTATTCAATGCCTCGAGGCTTTTTTCTGATCGCTGCTCCTGTACGAAACCCACTAATACCGTGGCGTTAGCGTACCAAAGATAAGGTGTTGATCTGGACTACCTGTTAGGACAATCGCGACAGCGACCGTTATGCTGATGGCGTCATCTACGTTTCCCATTATTGCACTAATCACCGCGCTTGCACAGAGGAGCAGTATAAGTGGGCTTTCGTAAATCGTTTTCGCAAACTTGAGAAGAACCGGCTCAGGGGCGGAGACAGAGAACTCATTATACCCATGCACATTCTGTAGTGATGGAACGACAGTTGTTGATAGACCAGCCAATATAGACGACTGGAAGTGAGCGACGGTATCCTGACGACGAAGTTAGTGACTTCCGAAATGGGTTGGTTCTCCATATCCGATTACATAATAACCGGATCAAAAAAAGAAAGTGGCTATGTTGCCCCTTTTCTATGCAGAATTTCTATGCACAGGACACAGGCAAGCCACGTATGTCGTTCCAAGTGATGCAGACCCCATCATCTTGAATCGAGAAAAAAAGGCGAAAGAACGAGACATACCTCGATGCTCCAGTGAGCAAATCGCGCAGAGGGTGTGTCTCGTCCCTCTTCGTCGCGACGGTTCGTCCGAGAGGGGGTCGAGCGGCCATTAACCAGCGTGTAACCGCTTTCGAGGGTACCCTCCCTGGAAGGATGCTGTCCCGTCACTAACCCCCATGCCTTCTGGAACAATCCCTGGGCGGTTATGCCAGGCGCAATGTCCGACAGCCTATGTGGGATATAGTCCATTGGGTCAGCATGATGTCTCCTGAGGGTAGTGCTGTATGCGAAGTGACTGTCCGCATCGGCCGTAGGTTGGGGTTCTCCAAATTGGGTATCCGCAAAGGTGGCGAAATAACTTGAAGCTGGTGGAGAAGGCGGTCGGTGGCGATCCGGCGCTGGGCGACCTGCAGAGGAAGTGGGATAGGGCATGGAATGAGCTGATGCAGAGACTATCGAAGGTTCCGGTAGCGCTGAGAGCTCGAAGCTATGTGGGTGCAGAGATGAGGTCATGTGGGAGAATGGCGGCCGTTTGCCCGCGGCAGGTAGACTTCGACGAGATGTGGACATTCTGCCCTCAAGCTGGTGACGTCCGGACACAGCTGTCAGGCAAACCGAACGTCTCGCCGTACAGACGGACGGTCGATGGATGTCGCTTGTATTAACGTTGTCTCGCCCACATTTCGAAAGTGGAGCTCGTGAGAATGTATTCCTTTTTAGTGACGCGACGTAAGCAGTGTCGGACCCAGTCCGAAATCCGAGATGCTCCCTTCCGATTCTTAGGCTCTAAACATTGCGGGTAACTATACATCCCAGACGACCATAGGAAATGATGAAATGTACAAGGAAACGGGTATCATAATAGCCTTATGATACATATCGAAGAAAACCATACTCCAACGGCACTGTCAAGAACGTGAACTTACTAATAAGCAATGCGGGCTTTCTTGTACTGCGGCTCAGTTAAAGCACGCGCCCCTCGTCCCGGAATTACCTCGGCGTCAGTAATGTCCATGCCTGGAACCATGCGTTCAATGTGCCGATGCACCGCATCGTCACGCGAAAATAACCGTTGGCAATGAGGACATTTCCACTTCACGCCAAGATGCATGACAACATGGCGCGAAAGATTCTCCTGTTTCATCGGCCGTGAGTGCGTGCACCCAGTCCAGCGACAAACACCGGGTGCAGCGGGACCTGTTTGAAGACGGTGGTGGCTCCGAAGGTGTCGGAGTACTCGAGTCCTGTCGCCGACGATCCATTTGTTGCAAGGACTGCCAACAAGATCAAAGCGACACTGGTAGAAACAGCGTTTGACACCATAGCGGCGTTCAGCATATTCGATGTCTGCTTGGTCAGCTGGAACATGCAGCAGCGACGGAGGCATCTGGTAGGCCGACGAAAGAGTGTGTATGGGAGCTGTCGGATTGCCTATAAATGGTGGCATATTTTGGTTCGTGTTGAGGGACACGTTGTTAGATTGCGATGCTAAGCCGAGAGGACGAGCTGGAGCAAATTTTTTTGCAATGAAAGGTAATTGGCTCGAGTTGTGGTGGAAAGTGAATCCGCGGTCACCGATCAGTTCATTACGCGGTGTCCTTGAACCCGACGCAAGAGCTGGAGCCGAAAAAGTCGGTCGACTCCACACTTGATGTGAAGTAGACACGCGATCGGGAATATTGGACAGTCTAGGTTGGTGGGAGGAATCGCCAAGTAGCGATGGGTTCTTATTAGATCCGCTTCCAGCGGATGAGTTGAATAACTGTACGGAATTTGTCCTGTGCATGCGTGGCGCTTCGGATATTCCAGGACCATCCTGGCCAAGCAATGGATACGATTGCCGGGACACCGGGAAGTGACATTCGGGCGGGGACGCGAGAAGAGAGGTGTTGCAAATGTCCTGGTCGGTGCTAGAGAACAAGGGTACGTGAACAAGCGGCTGTCACTTCGGGATGGAGCAGGCTGACCTCTGTGGGAGCGGAAGGAATTCGTCCCCTGAATGTTGTGTGCCATAGGGGAAAATCAAATAGTGGGGGTCCATGTCGAGGAAGGTTTACTGGGGGTGCCTCTTTGATGGGAAATATGCACCAGCCGAGATTTTAAGACATCGGTGTCCACACTCTCTGTCGTGGAGGTTCATTTGCAGTGCACCGCCTGGTAAATGGCGATGATGAGTGGTGTAGTATGCGGCTTCATCGCTCTGGCAGACGGGGCGGCGGTTAATCGATCATGGACACTACGCATGACACCCGCCGCAATGATGGCTCGCCTTCGCACCACGGGGCAATATTACATATAACCCACGTTAGCGGAGACTTTTGTCCAGGCGCGTGTAAGGGCGCAACTTAATGAACGGCAGTGCACGTCGGGGTAAATGTTGAATTTCGAAGCATGTACGCCAGGCGATGTACACGCCATGAGCTCGAGTGGGCTTTGTCAGCCTAGCGGTGGAGGGTGAAGTAAAGCCACGACGCAGAGAGAAACCAAAACGGAGATAATCTCCCAAAACTGGCCACGAGACAACATTTGCCTCAGGCCTCATCAGGAGCATCCTGAAGTTACGGTGATAGCCGCACTGAAGCAAGCAGACGATCCGTAACCTCATTCACCGCGGATCGCCACGAGCCCGTGTGATGCGTCTTGGTGCGAGTATTCAGGGGTCACCGAGATATCTCTATGCTCCTAGTGCCATTGGAAAGGGCTTGGCACCTGCTGAAGTTGAGGGGGCGTGGACGGCCACCTCAACTTCGAGGAAAACTTGTGGCCGGCTGCGAGAGACGTCATGATAATCAGCGAAACGCGTGGACATACGTGAGCGGTGCAATGCGTCTGCTA
>JBBPKC010000360.1:0-23538 GCA_038089055.1 Tylopilus aff. balloui
ATATGATCATAGATGACCTAGGCCTGATGAGTTGATATAACAAAACAGGGTGATTTAGGGGAGTAAATTCCCTTAACCTATTGCCTAGTTATCATCATTGTTGGCTCGCTTTGCTCATCTCCTCCTCCTCCTCCCATAATGTTTGTCAGTGTAAGCACACAGAGGCAAAGTACTTGTAGCAGAACATGCCCCAATGTGCACTGTCATGAACTGGTGTGCAATAGCACATGCATTCTGCACACCCAGCTACTTGCTCCCACTGCCAGTACTTCAAGTCCAAGAAGGGGAATCTACCTGAATCCTGAGTCTACATAGTTACTATAGAGTGACCCCTGTGGATACCAGGAATGCAGTGGCAAGAATGACAGACAACAAAAGCCTTGTTATGTGAATGCAAGCAGCAAGCCGTGGTTGTGAACATCGCTCAAATGAAAAAAGAGGACACATCTCACTATGACACATACTACGCATTGCACTGATCAATGTTCACACTAGCACATAGCCATCGGAATGATGCAAGAAAAAAACCAAGTCCGAGCGTTATGCAGAGAAAGAGCAGAGAAGAAGCAAGGAGGCGAGCGAGCGTGTGCAGGGCATATGTACGAATAGCAAGTTTGTACTGAGAATTTAAATCATGAAGAGCTACGAGAGCGTCCGGGGGATGCCGTGAAAAAAAAGTAATTCATCGGTATAAACAATTGACTGTTCAAGAGAAACTAGGAAAGAGAAAAAAGCATCAGCATCCAAGAGACTACGGAGTAATTCATGTGCTAGATCCGACCGGGTCCATTCTACGCGTCTGTTACTACCTCACGAAATACAAAGTATTTGAGCGTATGGGCTTTCGATCGACTCATCCGGGTCTTCACGAGTGGTTCAACAGCGCCCTGTCTATCGCAGCGTTGATGGCCGCTTTCCTTGCCGTAAGGTCTGTCCCGAACCGCTCTTCAAGTACCCTTCTGATCTCTCGCTTCGTCACCGTGTTCAAGTCCGCCGTGCGCAAAATCTCCTCAACGCTTCGCTCGAGATCCGCATCACTCGGTGCACCCACACCGTAATCCACGAGGGGACTCTGCGCGGAAGGCATATCAAAGTAGTTAGTCGGTGGTCGTGAGCCTATTCCGATCGATTGCGCGCTGTACAACATGCCCGCATCACTCGAGGGGCGAAGCTGCGACATGGGCGTGGCACGGCCAGATTGATGCCCTATGGGGGGTAGTATACCAAATTGTTGCGAGGGTGCAGGAGAGTGGCTGCGGGGCTCGTAAAAGGTTTCATGTCCATACAGTGACGTGGCCCGTGATTCGGCATAGCCTTCCTTGTATTGGCGGCCAGGAGGAGCCCACGAACCGATCGAGTGGTTGGATTCTTTGTCCCACAGCTCGTTCTCGTAGTCGTTCCAAGTCTTGAGTGGAATCGCGCGGGGATCGAATTTGCCTTCGTCCTATCGAGCCGGCACATTAATATCAATACAGCCACAAGACAGGAACCAAACATACGTGCACAATGATCCTCTTACCAGACTCTCCGAGGACGACACGTGTGGCACCCCATGAGAAGTCGTCCATGCGCCAGAAGGAGTAGATCGGGAGCAGGAAGGAGAAAATAGGAATGGCAAGAATGTAAAACACCATCCATCCCACCATGTCCCACTTACGCCGAAGGATGAACACCAGAGCTTGAAGACCATACACCGCGCCAATCATGATGAGGGAGATGACGGGAACAGTTTTTCCCTCGGCGACGACTGACACGATCAAGTAGACGATCTGTTTCAAACGATGCGTCAGTGATACATAGAGCAGGATTCGCAAAGAATACACCCACATAAGCCACTGTGACAGGCTGAATAATCGTCGATACCAAATCTATCATGACAATAAATCTCATCGAGAAACAGCAGAAGCCGCAAAGCTGATCCAAGAACATCAATTCTCCCAGGTTGTGGACAGTTGAGTTGATCCAACGACGTCGTTGCGATAACAAAATCTTCCAGTCATCAGGGGCAATTGTGAATGCGCGGGCATCCCGAACGAATTGTGTCTTTTGCATCGGGAAGTGTTTCAATAGAAGAGTCGTCAAATAACGATCTTCTCCGAGGTGCAGCAGGTTCTTCATGTGTAACGTATCGACGCGATTCTGGGAGTAATCCGAGATCATCTGGTTTGAGATCAACAGAGGCTTGTGCGTGTCGGCAGTACGAAGACGGAAAAGGGTAAAACAACCAGGTAAACAAGTGACTGAACCAAAGAGCGACTCGAAAGCCTTTGCCATGTGGTGCGAGATGAAGTACTCGTAGACTTGCATCATCGTGATGATGGATTGCTTGGCGTTGGCAAGCGTCGTCTCACCACAAACGCCCAGCACCTTCTTGTCGTGAATCATGCTGCATAATATGACGGATGCGTGAATCGACACGAGTTGTCATGGGAAGATAGTATGGGACGTACGCGGAGATCAACCGGTTCAAGGAGAACGGATCTACCGTAGTATCGGCATCAACCGTAAACAAGTACTCGTAAAATGTCGGATTAACACCAATCACGTTTTTGATCTGGTGATATATTTCCAGTTCTAGTGGGTTCATCGGTGAATTGAAGTGGACCTATTCAATACGAGTGCGTGAGTCGCTACGTTACTTTCACCTATAAGTGCAAACATACCTTGTTCAGGAAGTGCATAATGACCATTTGCGAATCTCGCTTTCCTCGGTTACCAGGGCGTGATCTCTCTGTTGGTTTACCAACCTTGACGACCACGAGGTAAGGCACAACATGACCGGCGCACTCGTACAACCCGGAGTAGACCTTGCCCATGTTGTGTTGTCGAGCACCCTCGCCCAACGACACGAAACTCAACGGCTCGGGGTCAAAGTTAGGATCGGCACCAAGGATATCAAGGACGATACGAGGGGTAGGTCGATCGTTGCCTGAACCGACGATATTGCCATCACAGACGACGAGGATTAGTTTACGTTTGTCATCGTATTTGAGTTGTGCGATCGAATCGATGGTACGGCGAAGCGAAGTCTCCCCTTCGGTGTAACAAGGAACCTGGCAAATAACAAACTTGTCGTGATCCTCTGGCGCACGAGGGGCACCAAAGTTGATGGAGGCGATGAACTTAAAGGCGATGATGCTGACCAGCATGATCGACAACGCAAGAAGGATGTATTGCGAGAACAGACACTGAGGCGAATTTCGGTTGTCCACCATCCCAACGAGGAATAAGTTTCGGAGGCACGTCTTCTGCGCGGCAAGCGTTCCGGAATCGATGTTGAGGTTATTTATCGCCTTCGTGAGATCCTGACCAGAGCTGTACTTGAACAGATTGACAAGGCTGGCGTCCATGAATTGCGCATCTGCGCCGGGGGCCTGTTCACCCTTCGGTCCTCGAACAGCAGGACCGTAAGTAACATAATCAGTCAAGTCATAGATGAGACCTTCGTAGATGCCGAGGGAACGACCAGAGTTTGCTTTGCTGGATATTTCTTGAGGAGTGTACCCCATGTAGCCGACGCGGTTGTTCCAACGCATGATGGTCATGCTTTCAAAGTACCAGTCAGGACGTGGATCATTGGTAATCACGCGGAAGTCGTGGTATTGTGCGTTGGTATCCGTCGTGTTCGCCGCACTAAGTTGGACCCATGGGCTAACCGATCCAGAAACACCATTGCAAAGTGCGCTGACCTGCCAAAACGGTAAAAAAAAAAAAGGTACAGGCAACTAAAGGAAACAAGATACCTGAACAGGGAATAAGTGAGTAGCATCTACACCGCCGTATTGCATGATTGCCTTCGTGGGGATGACGGTGACAACTCGCTGGTGGGTCGCTGCCACTTTTGTGAGGTCAAACACCTCACCGCGAATTGCGGTGTAAACGTTGTGCGGCAAGTTCGAAAAGGAATGTGACGCGAGCTCCGAGGTACTGAAGACGTGTGCCGTGGGACAGATGACAATCCCGAGAATTGCGATGACGAAGACCGCACAAGCACAAATGAACCAAATGATGATATTGAGAGCGAACTTCTCCCTCCATGCCTGCCGGATATCGGCACGCTTCATCCGGCCGAACCATTTGAGGAAAATGGATGGTATCCACCAGGTTAAAAGCCAACACAGCAGGACCCAACGTCGTCGCGCTGACGTCTCCTTCATAACCTCAGTTGTCTCGTGCTCCATGATCTCGCCCGCTAGAGTCTCTTTAGCTATCAATCCTTCCTTATCCGCATTTTGGAACATGTTCCTTGAAGGCGCGTAAGACTCGGAACCATAGTTTGAGTTACTGTCGTCCCGATTAGAAGTCAGTCGGCTCCGGTTGTCAAAGTCATCAGAACGGAACGATTTACGGTCCTCGTATTCGTCGTCGTAGAAATCTCCACGTTGGAGCGGAGAGGCGTTAGCCACGAGGGGGACGTGTGCCTGGGAAGACGGTTGGTTAAACGGATCCATGTAGTCGTCTGGAGGGTGTCCTGGGGAGGCGTAGGGCGCATACGGATCGCCTATTGAACGAACATCAATGCCGGCCTCCGCTTCAGCATCGCGAAGACGGTTCCGTTTCTGTTCTTCTACATCAAGTGCACGAAGACGGTCCTCGAGAGAATGGAAAGCAGCTTGGGACAAGAAGACCTAGAACACGAGTAAAACAGTGAGAATCCTTGAAGCTCGTGACACCAAGCATCGAAGAATACCTTGTATTGTCCAAGAACGACATCAGTCTCCTGCAAACCCAGAGAGGTTCTCGTCTGCTCAACCTTCTCTTTCGCTGAGCCATCCACAACCCCCATCTTCACCATCGGCTCCTTGTACCGGGTATAAAACTCGTCTGGAGTTAACCCAACCTCAAAGACGTTTACGTTCCTCTTCGACACCTCGGTCAGACCTAAGCTTCGAATCTGTCCTTTTACGCTCCGCCCCTCCAGTTGATTGGGTAATTGCGAGTCATTGGGATTTACGCAAAAGACGAACCAACACTGCGTGTCGGATAAAGTTTCGAACAAAGTATCGAGCGCAGCTCTGAACTCGCCAGCTACGCATGGCGCCGGACTTGAGGAAGGGTTTGGCACGTCATCCTCTTCTCGTTCTTGTTCTTCAACAGCACCGTGTTCGCGGACGGGTGCCATCCGCTTGATCGTGCCTTTACGACGGGTGGATGGAGCGCGCATTGGCTTGACAGGTTGTTGGGCAGCGACGATTGTGTCCTCATTCCTTGGGTGGGCCTGAGTGGCGATGGCCTTGCCAGAGAAGAGGCCCTTGACGAAGGGGTTCATGGAACCCACCCCTTCTACCCCATCCAAGACACCGGCACTAGAGCCGCGAAGAAGGGATACAAAGTCGGGGTTGAGGGAGTCGAGGTTGCGAGTAAGGAAGCCCTCGGAGGAATAGGTGACCGGTCCATTGAAGTGGTTGACAGTAAAGGTAGGGTACCCCGATCTATCGATAGCGCCGATCTTGAAGGACGAGTGGTTACCCCAGCGTCTGCCGAAGGCTTCCACCATCGTGTGGTCCGTCTTCTTGTGTGATCGACGAGCCTGGTCGTCCATGATATGAATGAGCCCGCCTGGCATGTGCTGGAGGAGACGAACACATTCGGCATTGTCAAAGTACGGTACAGAGGGGACGAAGCGAGAGACACCCTCCGTCTGATACTCGTCGACGTGAGACTCAAAGATCTGCTTCTGAACGAAATTTTGCAAACGTTCGTTAGCAAAATTGATGCAAAACTGATCCAAGGAGTTTGGGCGGCTCGTCATGTTTTGAGGACCGGGAAGATCAAAGAGACCGATGAAGGTGTCAAAATCATCGCGACAGAGGCGTTGGTTGACATGCTCATTCAACCAGGCAAAGAGGAGAGAGTAGAGGGTCTTCGCGAGGTCGTCACGGTTATCAGAGGCGCCATCAGGATCTAGAAAAACTGTGCAGAGTTCCTTCTTGACGAGTTTGGTCTTGTAGGCGAGTGTGCTCTCGAGCGTGGATGGCTGGACACCAAGAAAATCGGCGACGATGCCGAGGACATCCATGTTTCGAACGACGGCAGCGTCCACGTCCCGACCTCGGTCGATTGTGAACTCGATGTTGCCCAGGTGAAGGATAGCCGCAACGAGCTGGCATGTCTGAGCGACATTCCGCTTAGACAGGCCGACAGACTTGAGAGCCATTTTGAGCTGTTCGAACCTATTGGCATCGTCGTCACGGACACCGTTGGCGCGAGTACCAGTGCCGGCGCGCTGGCCAAGGTATCGATACTGGGTTTTATCAGAGAGATGAAGATGTTGGCGTTCTTCTGATGATGCGCCAGCCATCAAGTAATAGAATATATGGAAATTCCGTTCTCCCGATGGCACAGCCGCCACCCGGTTACGCTCGAGGTAGTAGTCAAGGGACTTGATACCGCACAGCCTCCCTTTGTCCGTGAACTGAAGCTCTGTATATTTTCCAAAGCGAGAGGCGTTTGGGTTGAAGAGTGTACGAGCGTTTCCGAACGACTCGATAACGAACTCTGCTGCGGGCACCTGGCTCGCGAGCTTGGAGCCCTTCTTTCCCGGATTGGAAACGGATAGCTCGAGGAGGGTCTTGATGGCGAGGCGGCGGCTTTCCGACTTTCCACTGCCCGTCTCACCACTGCAACGGAGACAAGGTCAATAAGCTGTACTTAGTACTGACAACGAAACCGTTACCTGATGATAATGGACTGGTCCTGAGCTGTGCGCCTCATGTGGTAGTAAGCGTTATTTGCGAGTTGGAAGATATGGGGAGGGAGGGGGTTCTTGTTTTCTGACGTATCTCGATAGTCTGCTGCATACTTTTGAAGGATAGAGTCGGCGTTTGAGGGGACGTACTTGTGCGGGTTGACGGCGACGAGGGCAGAGGGTCCGACGCTAGTATAGATGGTGTCTGTCATGAAGCGCTCACGAAGACAGGTGACGATAACATCGTCTGAAATAGACGATAGGCTTGCGAGGTTGGAGACGGCCTCGAGCCGTTGCTGCAGGCTCATCCCAGTGGACTGCCTGTTCATGGGAACGAGGTCGACGATGTGGAAACCCACAAGTAAAAGGAAAGAACAGACTGACGGGGAGGGAGGAGAAAGGCGGAGGGAGACGAGGAGGAAGGGAGCAACGAGGCGGACGAGAATGAGCTGGACGGCGACAAGCCTGGAAAACACTCGGCTCTATTAGCGCGGCTAACCCTGCCATCACTCGACTTTTCTCACGCCGGCCTATCTCATTTTTAGCTGCAATCAACGGCGAGCACGGCGTGTTAGCTAGAAATAAAACAAAAAAATATAAACGGAATGTCGTTTCCGTTCCTTTGCATGGGCAGGTGTCGCGTAGAGTCAAACGAAAACCAAAATGCCAAAAGTTAGGGCCTTGCTGGGAATCGAACCCAGGCCACTTGCAGTTTAGATCTACCCAAAGCAAGTATCGTACCTCTAGACTACAAGGCCTCTGTGGGAGAGCAGTTTTTTCCTTTAGTGATTGCAATTTGTGGCTGACAAGAACGACTCCGTGGCGTGTGCCCGCTCTTGTCCGTTGTCTGTCTCAACCCCACATTTCCCTGCTGTCGACATGCTTTCTGATTCAAGTAACGGTACCCTCTCCTTCGAAATACCCACCCTTCCTGGGTCCAGCACTCCGCACCCGGAAGAAGACTTTCTCGCGCCACTCAACTTTGATGACCTCCTCGACATTGCACGCGAATTCGAGTTCACTCGCACGATTACCCACGTTTGGCCATGCGAAGAAGACCTGGACACATGCCATGAAGCAAGACTGGACGAGATACTCGCTGCGATCGTACCTACGCCCAACGCGGGAGAAAGTCCTGTACTCCTGGCGAGCTCTGCGCCCTCGATGACTATCGACCAGGTCCACGTTCAGGAAATTGACGTGGACAAATCAGCATCTACATATCCCGCGCCCGATACAAATGCTATCATACCCAATGATCTTTTGTCACTTGCAAAGGACACTGATCAGGTCCGGGCCGGAACGATAGCTCCGATTACATCGACTCTCTGCGGATGGACTCCTCCCAATGGATCCCAGTTCCTCGATCTGGATGACAGTCTCATGTTCCCTCAGCCAGCGACAGACATATGGAACTCACCATGGCTAGCGATGTTCCTAGCCACCTCGTCGACGCAGCCTGTCAGTGATGTAAACCATTCGTCCGCAACCGCATCCGTGGCCGGCGACTCGCAACCACAGGCTTTAGGAATGGTGCCAAGACCTCCACATGTAAGCACGGCCAGTAAGAAAGTCGATAATCCCAAGAAGAAGGGCGTACCCACGCCCGTGCAATCTTCGACCCGCGCTATTCCTGAGCCAGTCCGAGTTCGGTCCGCCGTACATACCAACTCGAATGTACCAAGCCAACCAGCTACAGCTTCCCAAGCGAAGACATCAAAATCTCGTCCGCATCCGCCTCCGACACCTGCGACCGGCGGTGTTTCCACCGCGAACTATGTCAGGGCGCCTAGAGGTGGGATCCCGCCACATATTGCGCGCTCGGTGACACAAGCAAACATACTCCGCGTCGAGAAGGAGCGTAAGGTGATACAAGACACGTTTTCCAGCACAATTATGGGGGAAGTAAGGAAGCCAAGCGTCCTTCGGAAAGCGGTCAATATCGAGAGGGAAACGAGCAAGAGGGTGAATCATGGTGGCGTAAGTGGAAAGAAAACGTGTGGCTGGGACGAAAACGACGAGAAAGGGGGAAGAGTGGCAAAGAGGGCGAGGGTGTAACCTAGTGATCGCAGTCAGATTCCCCTCGTGGTTTTGTATCATTGTCAGTTTCATGCTTTCAGAGGTTTGTAGGTGTATCTTCGTTCATCATGTGCTGCAGATAGTTTACACCGACTCAGATGTGTATACTTTGACATTTAAGTCACGTTGCTTATGGTATTGCGAGCTCATGGATTGTCGGGGGCCCGAAGCCAATAGATGAAGTGAAGTTTGGTAACTCAAGCCTCTAGCCGCGATGGCGGAAGCACCCCTGGTTTCCATGCAGATATTCGAGATCAGAAAAATGCGTTTACTTACATAAGGGTGCTGAGGTAAGCACATCGCCCAAGGCATCAACTCTCTCATCCTGTGGTACCATCACTGCTGGGCCGCGCGTTGACCCTCGACTCCTCATTGTCCGCAGACTCTCAAGGCCGAATGTCACACAGATGCTGTTCGCTCTGTGATGTACTCGAGGTAACCTGAAGGCATCCTCGTTGGCGTATGGCCGTGCCAAACCTATGCTCTGGTGGCATACCTTCTGAGTCCCGTAGCCATCCTAGACGACCGTTCTGGGATTTCTCCCCACCTACTGTGTGTTTCCGGTCTCGCATGCCATTTCCCAGCACTGCGAGCTTGGTGTGTCTGCGTCGTCTCGACCCATGGTTGTCTGACGGAAACGTCGTCCTCGCCGTAGAAGGAGGGTGCTTTCGTGTCCATCGAGTCGTTCTTTCTTCCGCATCGAGGGTATTCCATGACATGTTGTCTTCACTACACACCAATAGGTTGTCGGACCGCAACAAAGTCGACGGTTGTCCTGTCGTAACGTTGCACGATGCAGCGCCAGAAGTTCAGATCGTCCTCAAGACTTTGTACGCGAGACCGTGTGTAGTTTTGACCCATCCTGGAACCGACGTTGACCGCTAAATGCTACTTAGACAGCGTATTCCTGCTGAGGCGCCCCTACATGTCTCTGTGTTGACGGCTTTTCTCCGACTAGGCGAGAAATACGAGATACGCTGGTTGTTCGACGAGGCGTGCTCGAGGATAAAGCAATGCTACCCCTCTTCCCTATTCTCCCTTCTCTTCTTACCATCCGACCTCGAACATCCCATCACCGGACGCGACAAGTATGATTTTCAACTGATCAACCTCGCTAGGGAGTTTGGGTTGTTTTCCTTGTTGCCTGTCGCCATGTATCGCTGCGTCTGTTTGTCTCCTTTGACGGCTATCCTCGACGGGTACCACTTCGACGGCTCTTTATACTATCTCACGCCCGCCAATCAGAAGTCTTGTATCATGGGCAGGGACAAGCTTCTGGAGTTACGGTCTCTTACGTTTGGCTGGTTGAAGAGGCAACGACCGTGCTGCACAGACTATGTCAAATGCGCTCTGGGGAATTTCGCGACGATCACTGAACTGTGGTGCCCAGATCGACCTAGTTATCGGGATCCGTTCGTACGGTGGGACCCCCGATGGGATACTAGGTTCTGCTCAAGTTGCATGATTTATTGTCACAGGGAGATTGAGGACGGGAGAGAGGACGCTTGGGATGGACTACCGTCTGCCTTCGGTTTCTATTCTTGGGAACATTTGACAAAGGGGGAGGGTCATAAGGCAGACCCTTAATTATATACGACATAGGGGTTTTGAAGTGCTATTTATTTATTTAGGGCGCTGGGAGCAAGCACTCAGAAGGACTGTTTCGATCGGAGCATAGCAGCACATGGGTTTCGTCGAGAGTGGAAATCATTCACAGTACACAAGCGGAGTGCGGGACAATTTGGCGCGTGTATCTGCTACGAGGTTACTCTTTCCTTTCCAGCGAAGGTTCCTCCCTCCACTGGCCCGAATTCCCCCGAATGGGGGGAACAACCCATGCTCAAACCTGACCCAAGTCGTCTATGATCCCTTCGAGCGAGCTCACGTCCGTGTAGTTCACGTCGCAGCCGCCCGCCATAGGACTCTGCCACCCCACCTCGTCACCCGCAAACACTATCGACTTCACGGTGATCGCATCCAAACTGGCCCCACTGCTTGCACAGTCATCATCGCTATCGTCGCCGAACCCCAGCCGCGATAGCACGCCGAACCCGCTGTCGATCCCCTCGTGATTGCGGACGCGGCAGTCATGGTCGTACAGCACACGCACGCTGATGAAGAATCGTGGGACAAGGGGATAAAAGAGCACGTAGGCGCACACGTTCAGGACGAGGGAGAAAGTGTTGGGTGGTGGCGTCCCGCCTCGGTTGAGTACGCATGCAATTTGGTACAGCAAGTTCCTAGAGGGCACCGAGTCATCATCATTTACAAGGGGACCGTGAGGAGGAACGGGTGAGGGCGACATACACGAGGAAATAGAGAATGCCGTCCTTCACGAGCTGGTTCATGTATCGGTTGAGCTGCCACTGCTTCGTCACTTTGTACATTAGGAATGACTGCCTCAGGGTTTGAACAACAGCGAGAATGACTAGTGCGGCACTGAGGACGAATCGTGGGGCTAGAGTAATCATGTTATGCATCGGTGGAACGTGGATGAACGAAGCATCACAAGATGAAACATCGAGAACTCGGGCGATTCTCACTGGTGAAAAGGGTGTAACGTTGAGTATTACATTGACAAACGCGATTCAGTCCAGTGCATACCTGAGAAATAGGTATCGGGATTATTGAAGATCGCAGTATATGGGATGGTGGTGAAAGATTGCACCCCGTAGAGGGAAAAGAGGATGTAGGAGATCCCCTTGGACCGATTCCACATCGCGTAGACACGCAGAATCATCACTACTGTAACCCAAATCAACATAGGGGAAGCACAAAGAGGACGAGCGAACTCACGATCGGCGGCAGAAAGGAACACTACGAATGTCCAGAACGATATCAAAAACACTGCACTACCTAGGGTACCCACGTTAGCATTCTGGTTTCAACAAACTAATGTGCATACATCTATCCGACCATCAGAAATATAAAGTTTATCTCGACATTTGATACATACGTCTGTCAGAGCTTGAACGTTAGTGATAGAAAGTTGTGAATAGAAAACTGACTTCTAGTGGGCCAGGGATAAAGGAAGTACAGACTGTGAGTGTACCGGGTGAGGTAGTCATCTTTACTCTGCACACCTGAACATACCGAGTGCAGAGGTCCTTGAGAACGACTAGAGTTAACCATATTCAAAATAGTGACGCGGCCATCAGACCTACATAATCCAACAAAGGCCGATGTAACGGATCTATCGGAGCAGTCAGCTTGGATCATATGCGGCGAACGCTATCGAAAGGTTTGCGCATACGAGAACAAATATTGTAGAGACGAAGGACCAGGGTTTTTTCTGAGAAATCGTTGAGGACGTCGAATGTAGTGATGGCTGACAACTCCTTACCCAAACGTATTCCACCTGTGTACACCGTCAGATATGAAGCTGGCGTACGAGGGGAAACTAGATACCTCTTCTGGGAAGGTGAGGACTGATATTTTTACGTTGTAGCGCAGTGAGTAAGTAACGCACGCAACCGCATTGCTCACTATAATCATACACGACGGCGGTGGTGACGACAACTGCGTGGGCCAATCAGCCTTATCATTGACACATTGACAGGATTTGTGACGACCATACGGGATGCACAGTCGTTTAGGAGGAGGAGCTCCAATGCGGATTTCTCGTCGGAGGACATGTTGGGTGCAAAAGAAACACAACGACCCCGGCAATTTAACAGCAATCCCTGGGAGTGGAGAGTGAAGCGGATTGTAGATGATGTCCCGCATAGATATGTGGTTATTCGTCTTCCGCTCTCCATGCCATGGATGACTTTTTCCTGGAGAGGCAGGTATGGCGGGAGGTAAACACTGAATCTCCCTC
This sequence comes from Tylopilus aff. balloui, assembly GCA_038089055.1. NCBI lineage: Eukaryota > Fungi > Basidiomycota > Agaricomycetes > Boletales > Boletaceae > Tylopilus > Tylopilus aff. balloui. The sequence goes on from JBBPKC010000360.1 coordinate 12,588, forward strand.
ATTTGGATGCGTTCTTGGCTTCTGCGTGCCAACAAAAGACGCGGACTAGTATTGCACCGCTTCATGATACAGCTTTTACCAGCTTCGGTGCATGCCATTTGCTTTTTCCAACAGGGCGTCCAAGCACAGGCCGCCAGATCCCCGAAAGAGCCTAGGGTCGATCTGACAATCATCAGTGAGCTTTCTATACATTGGTAGCCCATAGGAGGAGCCATACGGATACTGAAAGTTGCCTCGTTTCCCCATTTACTCTGAGTTACAGTCAAGGGTCCAGCCATCTCTACAGCAATGTACAGAAAAAAAAACCGTGGGTGGCTGAAAAATGGTGGGTGTGCAACTTTAAATCGACCAGCTGTTCTTTTCCGCGTGGACAACTTGGGTCTTTGGGTCCTTGACAGCAACGCACGGTGAGACCTCGACTGGCGATGTTGCTAAAGGTGCCCACGAAGAACGGGAGAGACATGGTGGTATCATCTGTCCTCGCTTTACGAGACGGTTTGTCGCGTTCTGAATTGATTTATGGATATGTTGGATCGACATCTGAGTTACCCGGCGAGATGACGGTGGAGTCCAGGGTTCCAGTGGGTGTAAGGCGGTCCACCTCCAAAGGAAGGTTGCGGTGATATTGATATCGCCTCAGACGCTTGTCGACCTTGACTTCGGGCCACCTCGTGCCCGCAGTCCTCGCTTCCCTTCCTCTATGATGACTCGCCCCCAGCAACGCCTGTTGTCTCAGCTCGCCACGTCCGACAACGAGCTCGCTTCGGGTCTCGGCCAATGCCTCGAAGCGCTCCGTCTCATCTCTGCCCTCCCTCGCGCCTCCCCCGTATATGTCAAGTACACTTCTACCCCGTCACCCACCACCAAAGCATTTGGGAGAGAGCACCTCTCTCGCGTCCCCCTCCGTGTAAGTCCTTCCACATATCCGACCCTCAGACTGAACAACGCTCACAATCCCGATCCTGGCCCCCTTCACACATACGCCACACCACAGACCGTGATCGCGCTGATCAAGACTTCCTTCTCCCTCACAGACCCCGTCCGCGTCTCCTCCGCACTCTTCTACTGTGAAGACGGCACGGTCAACACGACTCCCGTTCTCGTGGACGAAGACTCGTGGAAAGAGCTCGTGCCGTACGTGCACACGCTCTACGTCGAGGACGACGAACTTGAGCAGTTCCCCTTGATGAGCGTGCTCTCCTCCGGGAGTACCACCGCCACGACCGCTGCTGGTGCTAGCTCCACTACGGCGGCAACGACGACCGCGTTGGGGGTGAGCGCCACTAAGGGGTCCGGGCTCAATTCGAATGCGTCGGCGTTTGTCCCATTGTCAGCGAATGGTATCTCCATCAAGACGGGGGAGGGCACCAAGGTGACTCTCCACGCCCTGCGCAAGTCCAGTTTCTCTCCACCCTGTAGGTCATCGTCTGGCGGGAGAGGCATGCGGTGATACCACGCTGACGTTGTAGATCATTGCTAGCATCCCAGCCAACGTCGCCGTTTGCTACCTTGGATGAAATGAGCACATGTGTCTAAATGGGAGAGTAGGTGGGATGAATTAGTCGTTGTACTCTATCATGTGCATTAAATATACATGCCGAGCTGAGTATTTGTCGAGCATTATTCTATGTGTGGTAAACGTCAATGCAAAGGAGTGAACAAGCTATGGTACATAATCAGACCGCGACCGACTCGAGGATAGGTAACACCGCCTCGATCTTACTCGCGAAAACTGGGGCAAAAAAGGTCAGTTAGAAATGTTATAAGAACGCTGAATACACTTACACTCGCTTGGACAACCCTGTGACAACGCGCTCAACATGCCCATCAACTTCCGGATCGCTGCTACCACCTCGCTGTCGCGATGACGCACCGGATCTGCAGCCGGTCGCGCACGGATACAGAGGACTTCATCATGCAGTGCGAGGCATAATGCCGTCCAAACGATCTACGACGGCTCGTTCCTGCGCGCGTGAGGAGAAGACAAGAAAACGTACTGCATATAATGGACTGACACACCACACCCTCACCCCGTGCTCTCTCACCTGATCCAGCACCTGAACAACACCAAACGTCGCTTCTGCACACTTTTGTCCAGACGGACAGGACGTCGAGATGAACGGTCGATAGAGAATCACGTGGGCGAGTGCAATGAGGTGGATAGCCACAAGTGCTTGTCGCTGTTCCTGGGTGTGTGGTCGGCGCGCGGTCGACATCGTCGTCGCCGCGTTGAATGATCGCTGAAGAAGCGTCTCCAAAGTCGCGAACCGTGCTTGAAATGCGAGTGATTGACGGATCGCGCGGTCTAGAAAAAAATAAGTTAAAACATGAGATAAGAAAAGAGTGGAAGGGCACACCGGTTGTATACAAAGCAGCGATCGTCGCTGCCTCACCGAGTAATACGGACGCTTTGGCCTGTATCCCAGACGGACCATCCAGTGTGAAGTCATGATTCGAGTCGTCAAGCAGATCCTGGATAACATTGCTTGCCTGTGGGACAAAACCACGTGTCAACACACAACGGAAAGAACAACAGTCGTCATCGACTGACTTCATCCATGTACTCGACGTCGGGCCACGGCACCGTCAGTGCCTTCCCATCCATTGGAAGGGATTGAGCAGGTCCTTGACCAACGGCGTTGAACCATCGATCGAGCGCATACACCGCCCAAAACGCACGCACCCTCTCTTCCGCTTCGGTCGCATCCAACGCTTGTGCCAACTTGGTACACCCCACAAACGCGAAGGGGCACTCAGGCATTCTGCCGTGCGGCTGTCCCCCTTCCGGCTGCAAAGATTCGTCACGTGCTTCGCCAATGTCTACGGCCAGGTATGGACTCCGATACAACCTCAACATCATCGCCAGTGCCCAGGTGCCGCTCGCATAGTACCTTGCCCCAACCGCCTGTCCAGCGCGTTGCATGAAATATGCCAAGAGGATCCCTGTCTGGACCACATGGAGAAAAATAGCAGGGTCAGGTTCGGTATCGACAGTGCTTAGGGCAGAGGCAAGCAGGATTTTGGCTTGGGTGAGGATGTTGGAGGTAAGCGCTCGAGTTCTTTCAATGTTGTATGCATGGTCCGGTTCTGTCAAGGAAGTAATGTAAACGGACCAGAGGGTGAGCGCGCTTTGCAAGGCGGGCAAGATATAAGTGCCTTGGACGCGGAGCCTATCAATGTCCAAGAAAAAGCCGATCTCGTCGGAATACGGAGCAATGATGGATAAGCTGTGACACGTGACTCAGGGTGTTCAGAGCCGCGCCTGATGATCGCTAAGGAGAAACGAACTTACACATGTCTGGCGCGCATGTCAACCTCCGGATCTAGCTGGGGTGGGTCTGCAGCGCTGCCTAGCATTTAGGTGAGGCCACCGATACGACAGAGAAATCGTGATAGCAGGACATACATACCTCTACGGCTCGTCGTTTGTCCAACTGAACCGCCGTGACGATGTGCCGCCGGCGCCGGCGCGCGTAATTGGGAATGGGACGCCGATCCCACAGTGCTAGGTCCGGCACTCGTGTAGGGATTATACAGTTCAATCGAAGGCGTCGCCCGTTCTGGATTCTCCAATTCCTGCACTCGTGCCCTCAGTCGCGCAACAACTTCTTCCAGAGCCAACGTCCGCGGACGACGCTGACCGTCGGTATATTCGCAGTCCTCGGCGCGATCGCCACGGAGACAGGGTGTACATACGGGTCTTGCGCCGTCACATTTCTAGAATTGCGAGTATGGACAATGGATAGGATGCTCGCCGAGGGGGAGAACACGCACCATCTTCCTGCGACTGGAGAAGACATGTTAGCGTCGGTGGATGAGAGATGGATATCACGGAGTTGATACGCACCGACACGAAAGGCACGCTTTGCCACGCTGCAAGGCCGGGCTCAAAGGGGTAGACGAACTACCAGAAGTCGAGCTCTGAGGATCAAGGTTCAGATTCATAGCGAGCAAACGAGACTGAATATATGGTTCAAGTCTGTTTTTCGTAAGTTCCGTTGCATCGCGAGCTGTTATATATGGCAGAACTCAGTATCCGGGTGAAGAGTGACGCGTCCTGTCACAACATTATTTCCAGCGTTAATGAAATTTCTGAACGTCGTTGTCCCAAGTTACTAGAATTTGCAAGCACTATGACGCAAAGTTGACTGATATCTATTATCTGTGCTTACCAATCGTTAAGATCATCCGTTGAGTGAAAACATTCGATTAAAACTCACTTTCAGTCAGCATGACAAAGCGCTCCGGGGACGGGATGGTCAATGGTCACGATATTCACATATCCGAGTACGAGCATTTTTTTAACGGGGAAAGTTCGGGAAGGATGAGGAAGAATCGTTCGATGGACGTCTCGTCCTTGATGGAAGGACCTACAACGACTGTGCGGACTTGGCGGGAGTAATTGATTCGGAGCTCTGTTGTACCTACCAGGGTAAGAATGTACACAAAGATCAACATAGTCTTTTTCTCCATCCGCATACTGAACAACTACTAGTGCATGCCAGCCCATCGGAGTAGAACTATGAACAACCGGAGGTGGAATTATTCAAGTTGTCCACGTCAGCTTAGTATCCGTTGACTCGGCGCTGCAACTCGGAGTATTCACTCGTGGGGCGGCAGTATTGCCAGTAGGTCGAAGATTTACCTTGGTGCTTGCTGGGTCGATCCCGTTGCTCACTAGGTCTCCTGATTACTAGCACCCCCTCCACTTGGATCTTCAAAACTCTAAGATCACCAACATTCGCGTCCCAGTTTCTTGAAACTCCCGAGCTGATATATTCGACTGTACCCAGCCTGTCGACAATCGCGTGGCCTCCTGTATGCAGTCACCGCGATTAATCCCTTTCCAGTACTGCCTCGTGTCCACATCATTCCATTTCGCGATGCAGCCAGCGGCCATTGCCTGTTCCATCTTGTTTGGGCCTGCTGCGTCGTCGCCCACAGCACCGACCTTCTGTCCTTCGCCCTTTTGTACTCCATTCCGTCCTCGTCAATCGCATCCAACCCACAGTCGTCCTGCGCCTGTGACGTCGACCACTCACCTTCATGATGGAGTACCCCGAAATAGCGTCCATCCGCGTCGATACGAGCTTTACCCGCCCGCACGGTAGCGGTCGAGATTTCCTCGGAGAACCCGTCCCTAGTAGGGACCGCTATTCCCGTCATAGCAGTCAGGCTCCGTCCCGCGTGCGAGACGTTACTTGGATATCTACTTCTCAAACACACCTTCCCTCGACGCACACGCACGCTCCACAGACACCACGGTATGTTCCGCCATCCGGATTGCAGCAGACGCGCACCCCCACACCCGTCCTTCGCAAGTCCGCGCCGACCATCACGGAATCGGAACTAGACGCAGAGTACATGACGGTCAGCGTTGATGATCAGGAAGAGTGTCAATATCAAGGGCATGGGCATGGACTTAGTGAGGGGGCGCCAGCGGTTTCAAATGGAAAGAACGAGAAGAAGAATTTCGTGGGGGGCTTCGTCAGTGGCTTACGGCGGCTTCCCAAGGTCATGTCTAAGAGCCGGTTGAGGGATCATGGAAAACCGGTCAAACAAAGGATGAGTGCGACTGGGAGCGTAGTCGAGGCAGGTCGGGCAACATTGCCACGATATATGGGTCCTTTCATGCCTGGCATCCTTGCGTCCAACTCAGATAATATTCCGACTGTGGAGCGGCTCGAGACCCCACCGCGTGCTTCCTCGGTATCGCCGCGCCCACGTCACGACAATCCCGCAGACAGCGACGCCAGTATCGGTGAAGGACGACAAGAACGACTGATGCTTTCTTCCGTGCGCGAGCATTCGTTCGAACAGCTCCGTCCCTCGCTACACCCTCCACGCCCCCACTCCCGCTCAGGCGACACATCTAGCTCTGGTCGTCCGCCTTTTGGACGGGAAGGCGACGTTCCCAACGCTATGTCTACGCCCATCCTCGCTGATGCTTCAATTCATGTTTCCTCACCAATCCTCGCCGAACCCCGCCCCTCTGCCGACTATATGAAGATGGACTCGCCCATCCGACCACCCCCCGCCGAGTCCGTTCGCTCTCAGATTGTACGCGCGGGCAAGTTCATCCGCGATCTCAACAGTCTCCCCTGGATCGCCTCCTCGGGCGTCTCGAGCATCTACATACCCGGCGAAGCGACGAAACGCCGGTACAGTCGACCGATTACCAAGAATAAGGGATCATGGTATACATCGCGCGCGAAGCAGCTTGACTTGTTTGCAGGGCCTTCGACGACAGGGTTGCTCCCTCCACAGCAGTCGCCTCCCTCTGTGGGGGTGCCGGGACAGGCTCAGCCAGTCGTTCCTGCCCCGTTCATACTCGGGTCGAGTGCGAACCTGTTGTTCACGCAGCCTCTGACGACAGCAGGCGTGGGTGGCGGTGGTGGATCGGGCTCGCGCTCTCCCTCACACGAAGGACCCCCGTCGACGGACAGCCACGGCAGCCAAGCGCAGGTCTTGGCGCCTGCTTATGTTGCCCAACCGTTGTTCGTTTACCCGTCTGGCTTGCCTCAACCGGGAGGGCCGCCCGAGGCACAGCTTCCGCGGCCGGTGTACATGTTGGCCAACTCGTCGCCGCATTTCGTGTCGTCGGGTCAGTTAGATGGAGGTGCGGGGATGGGGCCAAGGTTGTTCGTGCCACAGTCGTCTGGGCTACGGACGCCGACGTTTGGGTGACGACTGACACGGACGTGCCAAGAAGGGCGACATGTAGCAAAGGACGACCACCTCTCCCCAGTCTCCTTCGCGCACGTTTTTTTTGTTCGTGCTGTTCATGACTTGACTGTCTTCTGTCCGAACACAGTTGAGGTATGCTCCCCCTCTTTCTTTTGCAGCATGCGCTGTTTGATATTGGATTTGGATCACAGTGGATATACCCCCCTTGCTTCGTTTCTCTTCCGATGCCCCCCATCTTTTGGAACCCCTCGTATATATATACTCGGATGATCATGATTCCCCGGTATGGTACATACCAGTTTCCCCCCTTTGTTGTATTAACACCGATTAATTTATACCACATGTCGTGTGCATCTTTTGTATATCCAGGCATGGAGGCAGGGTGGACTATTTGTGTTGACGGCACAAGAATCAGAAAGGCCGTGGGCGACGGTTGAAATAGCATTGGTTAAGACTACGCCGGCTCGGACTCGAAACAAGTGCTTGCTCTTTTACTTCCAAACCCATATTTTGCTTTGCTCAATGATTTCCGATTCCCACACGAGTTCTGTCTTCCCTTTCAAAGTTGGTCATCGTGTCCAACTTGGCCCTTTGGCCCAAATCTCGAGCAGAGGCTCTTGGCAGCCCTTGGAAGCTGAGACTCGTTGAGAACCATGGCTCTCATATGTAGTGTCCAACCTTTGCGGTTTACCACGTCCTATTGGCATTAGTGTCGCATTGCCGTACCCATAACCTGAATCGCTGATCACCTCAATCTTTATCGGTCGCTATCAAAATGATACCAGAAATGGACCGCTCGTCAGTATGTTAAGCGGCAATTTCAAGTAATGACCACCGTCTCTGCCGCACCTTCCTGGTACGCCATGCCCAATCTCGCGGCTCCCTGATTGTCTTGCCTCTCACCGTGGGTATGACCATCTGCCGTACGGCCACCCGATGAGCCTACCCGAAAGCGTGTGGGAGCACGCCACCCTACAAATGCGCTAATAGACGCCTTGCGCCATCGGGAAGAAAAAATGAAACGGACATGTGTAGCGCACATCGTGGAGACGCGCTTCATGCCGACCACTCGCCATCACAAGAGCCTCACTCGCCGCGAGTCTTGCGTCGGGTATTGATTCAAAATCGACCAGGTCGACGTTGCGACGATTTAAAGACGTCCGTTAGGCGCAGCAATGACGAGCAAGCCTTTACCTTAGCCCATGCCCTCATTGCCATCGATTCGATCATTCTCGCCATTCCAACAGTGGGTGGGTGCTTCAGCACCCCAGGCATGACAAGGCGATTTTAGGACGGGTTGCCCATAGTCACGCTTCCAAGCATGAGCTGGACCTGATGGCAAGATCCGCAACGGACGTGCCTGGAAATTGGGACTTGGTAGGAGTAGTTGATGGAGTCGCTGTTGCACAGGGAAAGTATTGTACACATGGATCAACAAAAGCTGAGCGTCTTTTCATTCCACCAGCAACTGAACGGCATGAGAGTACTTGATAACGGCTCCAACCGAAGGCCTAATGTAACTTCTGTTGAATCGTCGATGTCAAGCATCTGGTGACGCTACAACACCGACTACTAAGTCACAGTCCCTCACGGCGCGGTTGTACTGCCTGTGGGTCAGGGATTTACCTTGGTCGATTCTGTTGCTCCCCGAGTACTAGTACTCCCCTCTGTTTCGTCTTTGAACCCTCAAAATATGTCGCTCGTTTCTGCCGTCCTTCTGTCGACTTTATGAAGGCAACTTCCTCATTCACTTCCCGCAGAATTCGCTCGTACCCAAATTGCGCGCACGGGCAAGTTCATCCGCGATTTCAATAGCCTCCTTCAGTATCTACATCCCCGGTAAAACAACGAAGCGTTGGTACAGTCGACCGGTATCTGAGAACAAGTGGTCGTGGATACGTGCGACTCGCGCGTGGAATAGCTGGTCTTGTTTGTGAGGCTCCTGACGATAACGGGGCTGCTTCCCCCACAGCAGTCGCCTCTCTCCGTGGGGCGCCGGAGTAGGGTCAGCCTGTCCCTCCCGTCCCGCTCATACTCGGGTCGAGTGCGAACCTGCCACGCACGTAGCCTCCGCCAGCAGCAGCTGTGGGTGGTCGTGGCGGATCGCCTGGCTCTCTCCGGGGGTCCTCCGCCGACGGACAGCCACGGGAGCCAAGGGCAGGCTTTGGCGCCTATTGATGCTGCACATCCGTTGTTCGTGCGATACTCAGTGCTCAATCTATGCTCCCCGAAGTTATGTCACTTCAGTCGCTGCACTTCATGTTCTCGAAGGTACACGCCACCTCGCCTGATGTTTACGCGTATGTTTAACGTTGAGTTGAGTGGATGTCACTGTCTTGACAGGCGCTAAACGGGCGTCGATCCAGGCACTCCTGATGGGTCCTGACCAATCTGAGATGAAACAGGTTTATAGTACCAGAGATGAAGATTATTCTTGCCGTGCACAGATAAGTAACCTAACTCACCAAATTTAAGATACTGGATTGAAGCTTTCCTTAGGGGGGGGGCAGCACATACAGCGTCTGACGTGATACAGGAATGGCCCCGTCGTGAACACTCGCGACTGTCAAATACTGATGTGTGGCCGTGCCGACTCGAGCTGGCACAGCCGGGCGGCCTAAGTTGAGTCAACGGTTCAACAACACAGTTCCCGAACTTAGACCTACCCTGCTACCATCCTCTTCTTTTTGGCGGGGCGTTGTCGCTAATGCTCTTTCTCCCGCCCTTTTACTTCTCATGTCCTCCGACGTAGTGTCTATTGTGAGGATCTTGGAGACGTATCGATGTGCATCTGGTCGTTCAATAAATTCGGTCGACGAATGATATTACAAACTGGCACAGTCATCATCACAACCGTCGTTGGATATGATTACTGTGAGTAGCACTTCGTGGGTGCCATCCTTCCCGTTCTGACTGGCGGTTGTGGTCTTGCCACTCTAGTTCTCACGCTTCCAAGAAAGGTACTTGGTTTCGCTCTCTGTCCCTCGTTCGATGACCGATTGCTTGCAAAGATAGACACTGTCTGGACCAGGGATAGACTATTACCATCAACTTTCACGTATCCAACAACCCAACAGCACGGACCCTGGACTTTTGTCTCCACATTGTTCCTTATCGTATGTACACAGCCCCAGGGAATCGTATACTGACCTCCAAGCTGATTGTTTTGAAAGATTTGTTACGTTGGTCTTTGTCGGGATATGTTAGTCTGCGGCCGTTATGATATGCTACATATTATTGACTCTGAGCGTACCTTCAAGCACGCTAGTACTCGATACACTCGCGTGCACCTGTGAGATATCAGGGTCGACTAGACTAACTAGGTACTCGTAGCTGGTGGCATTTTTGTTCCTGGACCTGTTGACGTGTGTTTTCTGCTCTGTATGTATTCCGTCACCGATGATCATGTCCCAATAGGCGTAGGTACCTTAACTCGTTGAATGGCGTTGCAACGTTGACCGCCTGTAGGTGTAAGCATACTCTTTAACCCTCTCGATATCAGCGTGAAATCTAGATGATAACTCAAGGTATTACGGTCTTTGCGATCGGTGATTGGGGACATATGATTCTCCTCGCTGCTGCCGATCGTGAGTTATTACGCTTCCTAACTCGGTTGTCTTTTGCTGACATGTATCGCAGTAGTAATGATTCTGCGCGTTGCTGCATTGTGGAATCGGTCTAAGATGATCCTGTGCATCCCTTTTCTCGTCTACGTGCCCCAGATGGCTGTCACCATTGTTTCGGATACCGCCTACGAGAACCTAGGTACAAGCCTCACGGGTATGGTCTGGGCTCAGAATGAAGTTCCAACACACTCTTAGGCATACATTTTGTCCACTTTTTCCAGTGCGAATTTCCCGGATCCTCTACTTCAGCCTTTGCGGCTACTCATCGGGCACGGCACTCTCAGCTACGTACTGAGCAATTCCGCGGTTTACCCTTGGCTATTTACTTTTGGTGCTCGCTGCAACCCCAACCCTGAAACAATCAATTGAGATGTACCAAGTCACGAAATGCTGGCAGACCAACCGAACAATGGAGCTACTCGTGAGGGAAGGAGCGGTTTAGTTTGTAGTGTAAGTCTCACTTATTCCTCCTCGTCGCTTTGATGTGTCATCCCTTGTCTTTCCCTTCCTTCTCCCTCCCGAAGACCTACAAACAAAACACACCCGGACGCTTTTAATCGAACCAGGAATCTCCTGTTCAACATCGTCAACACTGTCGAACTACCTATCATTGATCTGACGCTCTTCCTGGACTCCTT
>JBBPKC010000361.1:0-23407 GCA_038089055.1 Tylopilus aff. balloui
CTGTAACCCAGTGGCGTAGTTGAGGTCCGCCTCCAGGATCAGTTTCGGTCCTATGGACACTTCATTACTAATTCCAAATGGGTCAACCCAATTGCCCTCCAATTCAGCCCTGATCTTCGCGTCTGTTCTTGTCGCCGTCAAAACCATCTCTAACAACAGGGGTGTCGGGGAATGCGCAACAGGGATGTATAATCCCGCTAAAATTTGAAGAGAGGGGATCAACTTCACTTTGTCGATGGGGCTCGGAGTCATGTCCACCGTGAGGGTGATGGGGGACGTAGTGATGCCTTTACCAAGCGAGAGGTTTCGGGCAACGGGGAGAAGAACATTGAGGCTGAAACCCGTCGCTCGGGACCAGGCTGCCTCGAGAACCAGTCCAGTCGCCTTGGACTTCGTGAGCGAATTGAAGGCGTGGATCTCGTCCAACGTCGCGAAGACATGGACACCTACAAACGTTATTTGAGCAGGCGCACTCAACAAGCCCACGATGCTCTCACCTTGTACCCGCTCGTGAATACCGTGCTGATAACTGGATCATCCCGCGATGCAGCAGTAAACACAACGTTCCTGAGCGCGAGATCAAAGTCTGTTCCCTTCAGTCTTGGTTCAATCTTGGAAAGTGCTAGCGCATTGTTAGAGGACGACAGCTCAGCATATACGGTCCATTCAGTGCGTTTCGGTACGATGCTGGGAGTGGAAGAGTAGAGGTGAACTGCAACATTGGCCTTGAGTGCTTCAAATTCGATATCCCCATAGATGAACACGTCGGAAGTTTTGGGACTGGAAGCTGATTTGAGCTCGAGCTCAATGAATGCAGAATTGACAGTAACTTCTCCGAACTGTACAGTGCCAAGCTCGGCACGAATGAGAGAACCGGTGGGAGAGAAGCTGAGATCAGCACTCCCAGATCCGTGACCAGCAATGTTGACGTTCTTCAAGACCGCGGAGAAACCTTCGGCAGATGAGATAGTGAGGTCGGCGGAATCAATGGTAACATCGACATCGGGAGCCTTGAGTTGCTCATGCCAGACGACCTGATAGAGTTCCTGCAGTGACGAAAGACTGAAACCTTGCATGCACGCATGGAGGGAGATGGCGCCGCCTGGAGCGTACGATCCAGTGAAATTGATGACAGAAGACTTATACTGGAACCTGGCTGCAATATCGAAGGTAAGACCTTTCCATGAGCCGGAATGCGGCAGGATAGAAGAGAACGTGACAGAGTTCAGCTATTTTCGGGCCGTAAGTCAGGGTGCCTTCCAGAGGTGAAGAACATACCGCAAATCCTTGCACGCCCAAGGGATCAACCCAAGTGGCACCTGAAGGAAGGCTACCGACGAACTGCAGGGTTCCACCAACTTCTTTCGGCGTGTAATCCAACTCCAGCGGAAGAACGCCCCCATTGGGAAGGGTCAAGCTCAGTGTTCCGAATACCTCAGCGTCATAGGTGCCGTGGATCATATGTAAGCGGACGCCAATGGTCTTGATCTGTATGCCAGGGGCTGCCGCATACGTACGGCCGACAAATGAGCCTTCGATGGTCAGTATCTTCACGTTTGAGGCATCATTCCAACTCAGGGTTGGGCCGAGGCTTGCGCGAACATGTACTGTGTGCTCGTCGACAGCCAACACCTTGGATAAGATAGAAGACAGTGAGCTCAATGACGAATCAATAGCAAGATCGGCCTCGAGATCGTAACCAAGACTCTTGGCTGAATCGTAAAGGTAGTTCTGATGGAATATAGACACATTCTGAAGGCTCAAATCCGCGCCGAATGACGTTTGGCGGAGTGACGGGATGAGATGAGTGAGCCTCACTGCACTTTTGATAGTGACGCGTTGAACGGACGGCGCATCAGATCCTGTAGTAACACCTGGTGGGGGAGGACCGTGCCAGATGTCGAGCTCTGCAGTGATGTCCTTGTTGCCAAAGAGGTCAATATTGCCTTTCACCTCAAACTCGCCGGAGCCTGTATCTCCCTTGATCCAAAGGTGTAAGTATATATACGCGAGTGATGGTTCCACGAATACCCACAGAAGTGTCTCGTACAGTCAAGTTCTTCAATTGGACACCGGCGATGGTGACGACAGACTTTCCCGCTGTAACTGCATGTATAGGCCGACCCAGTTGAGCATTGGGCTTATGCAGCGGAAAGGAAGTGGTTTGGAGAGATGGCGTTCTTTTGGTGACGTCGCCATTGGGCGCAGGGTGGTTAGGGATAGCAGTGGTCGACATGTTTCTGGCGATGACATTCGATTTGAACGCGAAAGTTTATATACATTTTGATGCCACTCGTCTGTGGAATGGCCAGCTACGAGTAGCTGGTGGCCGGTGGTGGCCGGTGGTCCCAGACTAGTCTGAAACAAACCAATCCGCCGATGCCTCTGCTATGGACGGATGCCTCTCAAGATGAGATAACGTCAAGGCAAGGAACGAATCCCAGAACACAGGCACCAATCTTTTCGTTCGTAGTGCGACATTGCATAACGGTCGCCTGAAAGGGTTGGGAAGCGAGTAGAAAGAAGTGAGCAACTCAAAAGACAAGTTTGAACTTACGACAGGGGTACATGGGCATTTTAGCGGGCTAGCGCTTCCAATGCATGTGCCAGGGAGTCAAAACACTGCTGACTGACTTCTGGATCCTGAGATTTGGTAGTCATCAAGGCGAAGGTGAAAAATGAGATATCCTAGAAAGGCTCAGGTTCCACAACGAATGCTTTGTAGCGAGTGATGGGAACCGCTACAAGGAGGATGACCAAACAGGGCTACGTGTACGAGCGGTGACCTCAAGCCCGAAGTGGCATCCCCGTCGAAGGGGAGCCGGTCAGGTTCGAGTGTAACTAGGAAACAGATGCGAACAAAAAGTGAATCTGAGGAGTCGAGCTCACATTCGATACTGTGCCTGGCATGCGAAGAGTATTCCTATCACCAGCTTAGTTCGCGTCCGAACGAATGCCTTGAAGTTCTTTTCTCCCAGCTCCTCCTAGACCAAGAACCATCGTAAACACTAAATTCAGTAATAAAATTAGTATGAACAGGCCTTTGCGATAAATGTGAGACCAGAGGGTCATAAGGTTCACGTCCGGCGTGCGCATCGGAATTTTTTTCACACCTACCACGCCAAGGCTGAAAGAGTTAAAGTGTACAGAGTCGCGCCTCAAGTAGTAATCAGACTAGTCAACTGGCAACACGACTCACAGGCTGTAGCGAGCAACCAACGATACTCGGTACCTCGATCGCTCAAAGTTCAATGTGTACCTGTACCTGTGCGATTTCATCATGTCCCAGCCCGAGAGCAACCTGCTCTGTTCACCTTACCAAGGACGGGAATCAAGCCGACATCAATTGCACCCATCGTAGTCACGTACACGCCGACAGCACGACACGTCCGAGGTGCTTCGTCTTTCTTAGTCGCTCCCGAGGGCATGCCACTCCTCACGGTCATTTTCACGCGTCAGGACTGCCTAAGACCGGGTCCGTGCCGTCCTCAACGGAGATTCTGCCTGTGTGATACGGTAGGCACATGTCGACCGCTGCCCGGCTCAGTCTCGAACGTTCTCATGTCAATCACATTTTTTTCAAAGCAGGTGCTCTTCCGCAAAAAGACCTTTGGAAACAACAGAAAGAGTCACGGAAAGAGTCACCTCTTCGTGCCGGTTACGACGTTTACCCAGTCCCTGTCACATCCGTTTGACCTGCCAATCCAGCGGTTGCAGTGCTCTCCGGTTTTCGCTTCCCAGCCACCTTTGGTGTGCGAGTTCCCTACATCTCAACGTGGTGGGGTGTAGTCTTACGGAAAAACCTCGTTGTCAGCTGAAGGTTACTGCTATACTGCGAGGTCATTGAGACGTCCAGGTAGGTCTACACTACTTACAACATCTACTCATAGGCTCATCTAACTTCTGTCATTTCCTTCCATTCGACCTACTCTGGGCGACGCGAGCAACCGTACAAATGCCAAGCCGGTCGGCCTCGGAATGGCTAGTACCGTATGTCCCGAGCTACTGTGGACAGCAAGTCTTGTACTCACGAACAAACTGTTGATCCTACGGCCCTGTATTGGCGTCGTGGATGTCAGGTCACACAACGGGTCCCTGTCATGGACCTACCACACGTCCCCAACATCTGCCTCCAGGATGCGGATGCTACCCCGTTTGTCAACCTTGAGTACACCAGGGGTGTGTGAGTCCGATTAGCTTCAAGTAGTTATTCCATCAGGAACTCACTGTCAGTCTGAACCCACTGCGGTGATCTATCTTCACTTGCCGATCCTGATTTCCGATCCCCCTCTGCTTCGGTGCGGTGCAGGTACCAGTTAGCAGAGACGGAAGCACGACGGTTCATTGTCTACGTTGCAGCTAATAGCACGATTTCTATACCCCGTTGGGGAGGTCGTTCTGTTGGCTGATATTTTCGTGGCTTTCAACATAAGACGGAATGTCTTAATCCTGAAATGGACATCTCTGCCGTGCTAGAGAACAACATGAATCATTGGCTTAGGCATACGCGTGCGATGCGGCATGTCACTGAGTACTAGGAGGGTAAGCCACCCGCTTGATTTTCAGCATACTGAACCTAACTGATAGCTCGTTTGATGGCTGATGGGGACAAGGCCAGTCGAAGACACAGGCCTCAGGTTACGAGCAAAACGACTGTTGGATGGTACATCAGTGGGCGCGCATGCACTCGGTACTCCCGCAATTCTGAAACATGGATCCCGGTATTGCGGGTGCACCTCGAATCCCTGTATTTATCCTGTCTCCTTGCTTCCGATCCACATATGCGTTACTCTCTACTTGCGTTGTGTGCTTCTGAGGACAGTAGCGATCCGGATAAATGCGCTGCTTTTCACTCGCCTGCCGACAGGATACCTAATCCTTGTTTTCTGGGAGAATTCCAATCGTAAAGTCAAAGTGGTGGGCATGTCTGGAGTGATACGAGCACGATGGCTTTGTCCTCATGTGACACAGTGCCCCTCGAACGAATGCCCGTGCAGCTCCACCATCCTGTCTTGCAGTGTCTCTGCGGCCGCCCATATCCGCTCCACCTTGTGATCCCGGGCACACCACTGTTGCCGCTCGTTGAGATGATGCTTTCGAGATATAGATTATGGTGACGTTGCCTCCATCAGCTGGCATACCCAATAAAATATGGCACACGACACCGCGCTGTCGCCGTACCTCTCCCTCAGGACGTCGACCTGCAGAAGCGCAGCCTCGGCGTCCTCCATGCAGGCTATCGCATGATCTCGTGAATGGACGTGGTACGTGTCGACGAGGGTCGCGTACGTGAGGTTCGTAGTGGGGTTGTTGCCTTGCTCTGTGGCCAGCGCGGCGCGCACGGTCTTGAGGATGTCGGCGAACTCGGATTGCGAGACGCATGCGGCGGACGTTGCAGACTGGAGCGGTACTTCGCCTGTGTGGGTCGTCGTCGTGCAGGAAGGGAGATATGGAAAGAAACGCGTACTGTTCTGACGCGAGGTACGCGCATACTGCGGGGATCGCGATGGTGTTTTTGACTGCAAACCCAGAGCCGGGACGCGTCTTTGCGTTGGCGAGTCGCAGTATGGACTGGGCTTTGTTGAAGGCGTCCGGACTGGAACATAGTCTGTTCAGTTGGTCGCGCTGGAGTGCTGCTGCCATCGTCGTGCCTCGCGCGGCGATCCATCAAAAAAGGAATCAGCTCGGCACGGCCCGCGGAGCCCTTTTTCGGCAACGACTCCGGCTTGGAAGTGCCGACTTGCATTCTGCAGAAACCTCGCTTGGCGATTATCGGTCAACAACAGGCAAAAAATTCGATCCCAACTTCAGCATTCAATTGTCTCTATGTGCTGGCATCCATCCATGGATTGGTCAATGCTTGTCCTCCCGGAGCGAGCAGCACTACAAAAAAGGCAGGTCTTTCAGTGACAAGTTGGTTTAATCCGGAATTTTTACATGCTGTGCAAGTCGGTCCCGGTGCAAAGAAAACCATGTCAAGCCAGGTAACAATGGACCGGTGAGACGATAACATAGTTGGCATCGCTTTCGTACCGATACAGCTTCCCTCTTTTTTTGTCTTACGTTCTGTGCCTTCTCAGGGAGTCGGGACCAGGCTGGCTCGTTCGGATGTTCCGTATTAACCCTCGCTCAGCTAGGTTACAAGAACTAAGTAAGCTGGCGTGCATATAGCAACAGCTAGAATGCATGTGTAGTTGGAAAACGTCTTGCGAACTTCAGGGCGATGTGAGAAACAAGAGCATGGTCCCTCCGAACACAGGACCAGATAGACCACAATTGTGAGCCCACTGCAATAACGACAGTTACATTGACGTGAACGAGAATACAAGCAAAGCAAGGCGAAAGTAATCATGGAGAGCATACCCGATGGTAGCACACATAACAGCGAGCATACGAACAATGCAAAGAAACAGAGCGAGTAGGACAAACAGTGTGAAAGGTAAAACGAAACTAAGCACCGAGATGGATGTACAGGATCCGCTGGTCGAGTGATGTGTCCACAGATCGCATCGTCTTGTTCAGTGCGTACGCAGCCCGGGTATAGTCCAGACGACCACACTCGTTTACCATGTGTTTATAAAGCATTGGAACGATCTTCTTCGTCCCACTGTCGGCCACGGCCCACATCGTGCCAATCACAGAACGGAACCCGATGAACTGGATTGCCGAAGCGAGATGGATGACCTCGTCCGGACTCTCCTTGTCTCCGACGGTGGTGTGGCATGCAGAGAGATATGCAAACTCGGGATTCTTAAACTCGCAACCAATGATTCGCTGGATCGTAAAATGACCATCGTGGAGAGCAAACACGGATTCGAACGGGCGTTCAGGATCTGGGAGACCATGGCAGGCAAGGTGGACCCATTCAGCCTTTCCGAGCTCTGAGCTGACTCTGGAAATGCTAGCCGCACCCCCGTCGATGCGTGTGAATGCAGCGAGACCGTCGACGCCTTTACCAATCATGTCCAGTCCTGCGGCTACAGAAGGCAACTCGCACTCGCCAGGGGCTTTGCCTTGACTGATCGCGATGAATCGTTTCGGATCAGCTGCACGACCAATTAGTTTGCATCATCTAGCACGAATGAGGGCAGTCAATGTCGGGGTGTAGGGCGAGATGTAGAGAGCATGCATATTCTGTTGATCCTTCCGGAACGGGCCGGCGGCATGGAAAGGGAGCCCGGAGAACTCAGCGGTGGGACACCACCAGATGCGAGAATGAGGTGGAACGGTTGCCTGGAGGACACTGGCGATCGGGGAAACGATCTGATCCCATAGTTGGCGTAAGACGATCACGATCACTCTTTTTACGTCGTCCATCGTCTTTGCACGTTCAATCCATTCATAGAGTTCTGTTGATAGGGATCGAACATCTTCCTGTGTGAAATACGAATGGGATCTCGATCAGGAAGGACGATGAGTGCATCACAGCTGTACTCGCTTGCATTGACGATGATGACGGGTCCCTCACTGGCCGTGTATTGGAGATCAGGAAAGAGGTAAGGGAGAAGGAAACGGGAGAGGCCAGGCAACTTACGGATATAGGCTAAGACTGACTGCAATCGAATATTGAGACGAAAGACCCGTTCATGCTGGTCTTTGGCAGGCAAATTGAGGGAACTTTGAACAAGAGAAGATAACCATGCGAACTCGTCTGCCAATTTTTCACCTTCTGTGCCAGACGCCCTGACATCGTGAAGCGGAGAATGAAGGCAAGTAAGCTGGCTCCAAAAGACACCCCGGCCCTGCTCAAGAAGCTCCACCGCGTGCGCAGGGGCGCGGTTACGTAGACAGGCTGAAAATTCATCTATGGCAGGGGACGACATGTGCTTCTTGAGAATACTGAGATGCTGAGGGAGAGCCGGGAGAGTTGCAAGATGATGAGTAAGCAAATGAAGAGATGTCTGATATGCGAGAAGCAGGGTGGGATGCTGGAAACGTTCGGCCATACGGATCCACTCCCTGGCAGCAGAGAGATGGGAAGGAGACACAAATTGGTCGATGTGTACCAGCTGACGGTAGAGACTGAACAGCTCTACCTGATCCGCTGACTGGCTCGACTGCGAGAACCGTCTGTAGGGGTATTTAGCAAGGTTGTACAGTAATGGAGATCGTAGGGAGTGTCCTGGCGTGCAAAGCTCAAGAGCTTCTCGACACAGGGCGATGACCTCGTCAAGGTCTCCCATTGACCCCAGTTGCCCGTACTAATCGGAGAGATATGTGGCAAGGTTGTTCAAAGATGAAGATCATTCTGAGTGTCCTGGCGAGCAAAGGGCAAGGGCTTCTCGACAAAGGGCGATGGCCTCGTCAAGGTCTCCCATTGACCCCAGGTGCCTGCACCAATTTGCAAGAAATACAGCAAGGTTGTTTAAAGACGTTGACCGTTCAGAATGCCCTGGCGAGCGGAGCGTGAGAGATTCTCGACAAAGGACAATAGCCTCATCGAGGTCTCCTTTATCATATCCGGACTGTTAGTACCGGTCGGAGAGAAATATGGCAAGGCTGTTTAAAAAGTAGATCGTTGAGAGTGTCCTGGTGGGCGAAGCTCAAGGGCTTCTCGACAGAGAACGAAGGCCTCCTCGAGGTCTCCCATTGCCCCGAGTTGCTTGTACTGATCGGAGAGATGATTGGCAGGGTTGTTCAAAGATGTAGGTCGTAGAGAATGTCCTGTGGGGCAAATGGAAAGGGATTATCGACAAAGGGCGATGGCCCGTCGAGGTCGTCAATTGACCCGAGCTGCTTGTACTGAGAGGAGTGATATGCAGCAAGGTTGATCAAAGATGAAGATCATTCAGAGGGTCCTGGTGGACAAAGGGCAAGGGCTTCTTGACCAAGGACAATTGCATCATCAAGGTCTGCAATTGACCCAAGCTACTTGTACCAATCGAAGAGAGGTTGTTCAAAGATGAGGATCATAGAGAGTGTCCTTGCAGGTAAAGCATAAGGGATTCTCGACAGAGGACGATGGCCTTGTCGAGGTCTCCCATTTCTCCAAGCTGTTTGTACCGATCGGACAGGAACAAGGCAAGGTTGTTCAAATATGAAGGTCGTTCAGAGTGTCCTAGCGGGCCAAGGGCAAGGGCTTCCTGACAGAAGACGATGCCTCGTCGAGATCTTCCATTAACCCCAGTTACCTGTACCGATCGGAGAGATGATTGGCAAGGTTGTTCAAAGGGAAAGATCGTTGAGCGTGTCCTGGCGGACAAGTGCAAGGGCTTCTTGACAAAGAGCGATGGCCTCGTCGAGGTCTCCCATTGATCCGTACTGGCTGTTTTGATCATAAAGATGCGATGCGAGCTGACTCAATACAACAGGTCGACCAGTGTGGTCTGGTGGGCAAAGTGCTTCACGATCTAGATTGATCGCTTCATCAATGTCTTGTCTTTCCTTTCGTCGCTTGAACTCGGAAACGAGAGATTTCGCCCGTGAAAGTAACTGTTCGACTGGAGGGTACATAATGTTGGAGGCAGGCGGCTGTGTCAAAGGCGTCAGAAATGCAGTCAAGAGTGTTGAGACTATGGTTACCTAGATGGAAGGGGGAACAACTACTGCCAGTAAGTAAAAGAAGAGCGATAAAGGGTGTAAATGTATGTCGTACCTCCAGTCGTGTATATTTAATGGGCATCACTGAAACAAACAGACCGTGCTATTGCCATTTTGTAGGTAAAGCATGGGTTTATATGCCCTTACCACGCTTATCCTGTTTCAGTGACGACACATGTAGCTCGTGACTGAGCACGTCCACGGGCCTCGTAAGTACGTTTAATCCGGAATTTTTACATGCACGGCGCACCGCACGTAAATTTCTCGAGATAAGTTGATTAAAACACGAGTAGGATACATCGGTACTCAGATACATGGATCCCGGTAAAGTACGGGCATCTTGAGTCTCTATATTTCTCCTTTCCGATCCATGCATATATTTGCGTTGTGCACTTTCGAGAACAGTAGTGATCCGGTAAATGCGCTGCTTTTCGCTCGCCTCCCGACAGGATACCTAATCCTTGTTTTCTGGGAGAGTTCCGATCGTAAAATTAAAGTGGTGGGCATGTCTGGAGTGATACGGGCATGATGGCTTTGTCCTCAACTAACACAGTGCCCCTCGAACGGATGCCCGTGCAGCCCAACCATCCTGTCTCGCAGTGTCTCTGCGGCCGCCCACATCCGCTCCACCTTAGGATCCCGAGCACACCACTGTTGCTGCTCGAGGAAGACAGGGCGGAAGCGACGTCGGGCAGCTGTTCGAGCGAGTGATGTAGGCCCTTGTGATCGGGACGGCGAATCGTCTTGCACCGGTGTCGTTGTGGCCTCAGCCACCTTGGATTGGCGTGGCCGGCGAGGCGTCGATGGGCCAGCCTCTAGTGACGAGCCACCTTGCCCAACAGGCAGCTTGAGAGGACTGTCCTTAAGGGCAGCATGGAACGCAGCTGTCCCATCCGCCACCGAACGCTTGGTAGGAGAACCATTCGTGCTTGGTTTTGTGGGCGGCACGAGGTCGACGCGGCGTTTCTTCGTAGGCGTTTCCCTAAAAGAGGCACCATCGTCCGTCCGTTTCCTCGAGGGCGTCGTCGCCACGGTCAACTTCTTGCTCGTCTTCGTCGGTGGTAGTCTCACCGCAGGTTTCTTAGGTGATTTGAAATAAGTCTTGATCTGCTCTGCGATCACGTCGCATCGTTTATCGAGTATAGTCACGATGGCCTTGAACGACTTCGGGGATATCCCATAACTTTGACGGAGAGATCGTTCCTGCACGGAAGGTTCCTGTCTATGGTTGAGATGATGCTCCCGAGATATAGATTATGGTGACGTCACCTCCATCAGCTGGCATACCCAATAAAATATGGCACACGACACCGCGCTGTCGCCGTACCTCTCCCTCAGGACGTCGACTTGCGGAAGTGCAGCCTCGGCGTCCTCCATGCAGGCTATCGCATGATCTCGTGAATGGACGTGGTATGTGTTGACGAGGGTCGTGTACGTGAGGTTCGTAGTGGGGTTGTTGCCTTGCTCTGTGGCCAGTGCGGCGCGCACGGTCTTGAGGATGTCGGCGAACTCGGGTCTCGAGACGCATGCGGCAGACATTGCAGACTGGAGCGAGACCTCACCCGTGTTCAGCCTGTGTGGTTCGTCGTCATTCAGGAGAGGGAGATATGGAAAGAAACGCGTACTGTTCTGACGCGAGGTACGCGCATACTGCGGGGATCGCGATGGTGTTTTTGACTGCAAACCCAGAGCCGGGACGCGTTTTGGCGTTGGCGAGTCGCAGTATGGACTGGGCTGTGTCGAAGGTGTCCGGACTGGAACATAGTCTGTTCAGTTGGTCGCGCTGGAGTGCCGCAGCCATCTTCGTGCCGCGTGTAGCGGTGCAACAAAAGCAGCCAAGGGTCGCACTGCCTTTCCTTTCTTGGCCATACAGTGGCCTATGGTCGCGCTACACGGCCGCCTTGTGCCCTCTTTCTTTCCTCCAAGCGAGCGAACGAGGCTGAAGGTGAGCCCTACGTTACTATCATATATTACACTTATTGTTCATTTCCTACAGAACCAATTCGCTAGTTCCGCGCCTCGAGCGCTCATAATACAATGTACCCGCCGCCAGTACAGCAGCTACTTTCATGGGTAGGATCTCTCATCGTCAACTTGTTTAAGCAAAGGAAGGAGGCACAAGGCATTCGTGAGGCAATCAACGGACTTTGCCCACCCGACCACACCGATCGATCTGTCGCATTAAATCAACTTGTGCTACATCTTTATGACAGATACAACCGGCTCGGGTCATTGCGAGACCTTAACGAGACCATTCTCCTCTCTCGAGAATCCCTTGCCCTTTGCCAACCAGGCCATTCTGAACGACCTGCATCTTTGAATGACCTTGCCGTATTTCTCTCCGATCGGTACAAGCAGCTCGAGTCAATGGGAGACCTCGACGAGGCCATCATCCTTTGTCGAGAAGGCCTCGCCCTTCTCCCTCCAGGGCACTCTGAGCGATCCGTTCCTTTGAACAGTCTTGTCAGATTTCTCTCTGATCGGCACAAACGGCTTGGGTCAGTGGGAGACCTCGAGGAGGCCATCGTCCTTTGTCAAGAAGCCCTTGCCCTTTGCCCGCCAGAACCCTCTGAACGATCATCGTCTTTGAACAACCTTTCCGTACTTCTCTCGGATCAGTACAAGCAATCAGGGTCAATGGAAAACCTCGACGAGGCCATCGTCCTCTGTCACGAAGCCCTTGTTCCTTTCCCTCCAGGACACTCTGAACGATCCTTTCCTTTGAACAACCTTGCCACGTTTCTCTCTGATTGGTACAAACGGCTTGGGTCAATGAGAGACCTCGAGGAGGCCATTGTCCTCTGTCGTGAAGCCCTTGCACTTTTCCCGCTAGGACACTCTCACCGATCTTCATCATTGAACAACCTTGCCGTACTTCTCTCCGATCGGTACAGGCAACTTGGGTCAATGGGGGACCTCGATGAGGCCATCGTCCTCTGTCGAGAAGGCCTTACCCTTTGCCGGTCAGGACACTCCGAACGATCTTTATTATTGAACAGCCTTGCGAATCGTCTCTCAGATCGGTACAGCCAGCTCGGGTCAATGGGAGACCTCGACGAGGCCATCGCCCTCTGTCGAGAATCTCTTGCCCTTTGCCCGTCAGGACATTCCCTACGATCTTTCCCTTTGAACAACCTTGCGAATCGTCTCTCCGATCGGTTTAACCAGCTCGGGTCAATTGGAGACCTCGACGAGGCCATCGTCCTCTGTCGAGAAGCCCTTACCCTTTTCCCGCCAGGACACTTTCAACGATCTTTCCCTTTGAACAATCTTTCTAGTCGTCTCTCCGATCGGTTCGACCTGCTCAGATCAATGGGAGACCTCGACGAGGCCATCGTCCTCTGTCGAGAAGCCCTCACCCTTCGCCCGCCAGGACACTCTCTACGATCCTCGTCTTTGAACAACCTTGCGAATCGTCTCTCCGATCGGTACAAGCAACTTGGGTCAATGGGAGACCTTGACGAGGCCATCGTTCTTTGTCAAGAAGCCCTTGCCCTTTGCCCGCTGGGACATCCTTTACGATCTTCACCCTTGAACAACCTTGCAAATCGTCTCTCCGATCGGTACGACCAGCTCGGGTCAATAAGAGACCTAGACGAGGCCATCGCTCTCTGTCGAGAGGCCCTTTCCCTTTCCTCCCAAGGACACACTCAACGATCCTTATTTCTGAATAGCCTTGCTAAATACCTCTACCGACGCTTCACGCGCTCGAACCAGTCGGCGGATAAGGACGAGCTGTTTACTCTCTACCATCAGCTCGTACATATCAACCAGGTGGTGTCTCCTTCCCGTCTTTCCGCTGCTAGGGATTGGATCAGTATGGCCGAACTATTTCAGCATCCCACTCTACTCCTCGCATATCAGACATCCCTTCTATTACTTATTCATCATCTCGCAACTCTCCCTTCTCTACCTCAACATCTCAGTATTCTCAAGAAGCACACGTCTTCCCTTTCTGTAGATGCATTTTCAGCTTGTCTCCGTAATCGTGCTCCCGTGCAGGCAGTCGAGCTTCTCGATCAAGGCAGAGGTGTATTTTGGAGCCAGCTTACTCGTCTTCATTCTCCGCTTCATGAAGTCAGGGCGTCCGGCCCAGAAGGAGGAAAGTTGGCAGACGAGTTTGCGCGCTTGTCTTCTCTTATTCACAGTGCCCTCAATTCACCTGGCGTAGATCAGCACGAACAGGCGTTTCGTCTCAACGTTCGAATGCAGACAGTCGTAACTAGTATCCGCAAGTTGCCTGGCCTCTCCCGTTTCCTTCTCCCTTCCCTCTTTCCGGACCTCCAACAAGCAGCCAGTGAGGGACCTGTCATCATTGTCAATGCGAGCAAGTACAGTTGTGATGCACTCATCGTCCTCCACGATCGGGATCCCATTCATATTCCTTTGCGTACCACACGGGAAGATGCTCGATACCTATTAACAGAACTATATAAGGTGATTAACCATGCAAAGGTGGTAGCGGACGTAAAAAGGGAGCTCATGATCATCCTACGCCAACTATGGGATCAGATCGTTTCCCCGATCGCCAGTGTTCTCCAGGCAACCGTTCCACCTCATTCTCGCATCTGGTGGTGTCCCACTGTCGAGTTCTCCTGGCTCCCTTTCCATGCTGCCGGTCCATTCAGGAAGGGTCAGCAGAATCTGCATTCTCTCCACATCTCGTCCTATACTCCGACATTGACTGCCCTCATTCGCGCTAGACGGTGTGGGCAAACAGATTCTGTAGTTGCTCCAAAAGGCTTCATCATGATCAGTCAAGGTAAAGCCCCTGGCAAGTGCGAGCTACCATCCGTAGCCGCAGAACTAGACATGATTAGTCAGGGTGTCGACGGCCTCGCTGCATTCACACCCATTGATGGAGGTGCAGCAAGCATTTCCAGGGTTGTCGAAGAGCTCAGAAAGGCAGAATGGGTCCACCTTGCCTCCCATGGTCTCCCAGATCCTGAACGCCCGTTTGAATCCGCGTTTGCTCTCCACGACGGTCATTTTACGATTCAACGAATCATTGAGTGCGAGTTGAAGAACCCCGAATTCGCATATCTCTCTGCGTGCCACACGACTGTCGGAGATAGGGAGAGTCCAGACGAGGTCATCCACCTCGCCTCTGCGATCCAGTTTGTCGGGTTCCGTTCTGTGATTGGCACGATGTGGGCCGTGGCGGACGGTGAGACGAAGAAGATTGCGTGGATGTTTCATAGGCACATGGTGGACGAGTGTGGTCGTCTGGACTATACCCGGGCTGCGTATGCACTGAACAAGGCGATGAGATTTGTGGATACGTCACTCGACCAACGGATTCTGTATATCCATCTCGGTGCTTAGTTCCGTTGTGTGCGCCACACCGTCTATCCTGGTTCGTTTTGTTGTCTTGCGTTGTTCGTATGCTCGCCATTGTGTACTGGTGCCGGATATGCTCTGCGTGATTCCTTTCGCTGTGCAGTGCTTTGTACTTTCGTTCGTATAAAATGCCACTACAATGCTTGACCAGGCACGAATGGCTTCGCTACAGTACAGCAGTGTACTCACCTCTTTATCTGTTTGGATTAACGTTAAATTTGATCAACGTTGAACGTTAAGCTATCGAGATACTGAACATTGTCGGTTGCGTACTACCGTGAGTCGCGTCGCCAGTTGGAACTTGGCAACTTTTGTATTCCGAGGAAACAATGCTTCATAAAGATTAGATAAGCACGACCCTGGGTTGCACTTCGGTAAGCCGTCGTTTTGCATGTGAGTCGCACACATGGCTCGGACGATCGATGTTTTACGGTGAACAACAGGTTCTTGAATAAGCGCCGACTATTAGATAGTCGAGAAAAAAAGGTGCGGATTAGAGGAAGTCGACTCGGACGACTGATTATTATTTTTCGTTCATGAAAGAAATATAGTTTACTGTTCGACTGAGAACTTATCATTAGATCCGTACATACTGTGTGTCCTAAACTTGCAGTACATAATTGTGTAGTTTGCATGGCCGGCTGCAGCAGAACGAAGTTCGTTGTTACAGGTGGACTTGAGGGTAACATAAACGGATGCGATGATCACGGCTGGATCGAAGGGTAATAATTTGGGTTGACCCTTTTGGAATTAGTGAGGTGGATCTGGTTTACATGACCACGTTACTGGGTTCAAGCAGTGGGTCCATTCTCTTCACCACGGGCTCAGAACTCACCGATTTGAATCCCGGACAGAGGCCACCTCTTCTGAGGCGGTTTCGCCGTCGGAGAAACTAATGCAGACGTCGTTGTCAGCGCGAACGAAGATCCGCTGAGTACGCTATCCCTCGCGTTAACCGCTCCGTCATGGCTATCAGAGGAAATACTACACGCAGAGATCCGCAAATTAAACTTTGCGGACGTCGTCTCCTTCGCGGAAAAGCTTCTTCACCTCGAGCTCCCTCCACCTCCAGGCGATTTCCTTGTGTCCGATACGGTCAGGTTGTACATCCGTCCAGCACCGTTGATCGTCCAAGGTGTGCTCTACCCTGCCGGATTTTCTTTCCAGAGTTACATGATGGTGCTTGGGAAACATACCAACCTGTCTTGCGGTGCGTGTTTTCAGTGTTTTAGCAGACATCCATCTGATCTGGTTCGGAACAGGAAAAAGCGACAGTCTCTTGACCATCAGCGGAAGCGTGGACGATATCAAAATCGGTGCGCTCAAAGTGAGCGGGCTTGATGGTGCAAACCAGGCCGCCGTCCAGGTCCAAGTTGGCAAGGATACCCTACGCTTGCTCCTCGACGGTGTCCTGACGTTATGTGCAAAGACACACGCGTTGCACCTCCTCGTCAATAGTCCGCACTCGCCCGCAATATTGTTCAAGACGTGCGTGTTCTGAGTTTTTGTTGCCCAGAGAGCTTCGGCTAACCCCAATCTGGTCGAGGATGCTAGTGAGCTCAAACTCGCCGATTTCCTGACATTCGAGGTGGATGTCACGCTGACTGCGGGGGAGAATCACATGGAGCTCAGTACGGCCGACTGTAGCCTTAATGTGAACCTCGGAGAACACCACCTTGATCGGGCCCACGGTGAGCTGTCCAAGCTCTTCACAAAGGCCAGGCGCGCTGTAGAAGGGATTAATGCTGCAAAGGTCGAAGATGGGATTGCCCATGCAAAGCTGAAGCTTGATGCTGCCAAAGAGAAGTGGGACGTCCACAAGAAGAGCGTAACTAAAGCAAATCAGAGGTTTATCAATTTCATTAACGGCTACCGCGCCAAAATCCAGAGCCTTAACGATGCCATCACGCATGCTGAAAGGGCATACGATGCTGCGATTCAGAACGCCCAGACCAATGTGACTAAAGCGCAACACGATCGCCACGCCAAGATGCAGGCCGCTGTAAACGACCTAGAGAAGGCAAAGCGCAAGGTGATTTCCGATATCAGGAATGCGAAGTGCCGGGTAGCGATTGTGGAGGCCAACAGGCACCGCGACTTCGGATTAGCGAAGAGCGGCGTCGAGGATGCGAAGCGCCATGTTCGGGGTTTCCAATCGAAAATCAATCGTATCAACCGCAAGATCGATAGTCTCAGGCACACGTCATTCTGGGAGACAGGGAGGATCGGCTTGCTCGAGATAGAGAAAGGTGGGATAGAAGTAGGGTTGAAGAGTGCCGAGTGGGCGCTGGGTGCCGCTGAGGCCGTCTTGGTGTCGGCTGAGATCGCGCTCGCTTTAGCGCATCGGAAGGGTCTCGACCTGGCGGAGCAAAGTGGCCCCGCCCTCATATCCGAGCTCGAAAAAGCGTTGACCAGCATCGACCACGTCACGCAGGCCGGAGTTGACAAAGCGTTCGCAGCACTCCGGGACATCCTGAACGGTGCCGAAAAAATCGCGTTCGACGGGGCAGTGGCTGCCCTCGCCGTATTCAAGTACGTCAATGACGCTTTGTTCGAGGCCTCGAATAGGGCCATAAACGTGATCCAGTGCGCGGAATACATCACGTTTGAAACTGCGACGATCGCTTTGGCAGTAGCGCAGGACGCTTCTAAGGCCCTGAACGCGATGCAAATCGTGCTGTCTTTTGCAGAGATGGCCGGAAAAGACATGCTTAGCGCTAGCAAAGCGATCGTCAATACCGAGAACGAGGTGCCCAGCATTACCTCCATCCATCTCTCTGGGTCGCTTTGGAAGAGCGTTGACGGTGGTGGGTTGAACGCAGAGGTGAAGGGCATGGCTATGAAGCCGTTTGACCTCGAAGTGGAATTGGACCTGAGCAAGATGGAGGAAATTTCGAAGGATATGTTCCATGAGTGAGTTGCTGCGCCTTGACTCATCCATGGAATCATGCTGAACGATTTGTGAATCGCGTTTGTCGTAGATTGACGGAGAACTTCAAAAAGGCGCATATCTGAGTGTATACATGCGTGATCTAGCGTCTAGTTAGAATTTGAGTTCGCGACTTGCGCACAGAAAAAGATTCAGAGCGACGTGCTAGTAAGTATCCGTACCCATTTTGAGGCGAGGGTGAATTGTGGTTCCGTCATGGGGGAATATCCAAGCACCTTTGCACCAGCGAAGGTAGGTCACCGAGCAATGCACACCCCGAGAGCCATGCCGCCCTCTCCCCTGCTCGTGTGTTCCTGAGCGTCGTAGGCCCGGGAGCCTGAAAAGCAACAGTGTGTACACATTTGGCACCTCTCCGTATGGGTACAGCTGTTTGAGAATGAGGGATCTTCAAGGACGGAACGACCATGGAAGACGGGACTGCAAACGTGTCGAGTGACATTGCGAACCTTGGACCGGCGTAGTAGCGGGGCTCGAAGTCATTGGGGCCTCTCCATTCTACTCTCCAGTATCACGGAAAGATGCAAAGCGTGAAAAGGGCATGTAAGGGCATGTAAAGGTATGGTGACCGTTTTAAAGGCATTGTATAGCATTGTAATTAAACTGTAAGTCCAAAATAATTTATCTAATGGCATAGCATGCTCTGCAGGTTTTAGTGACGAGTCAGGGCGCTCGCACCGTCGCCTGGCAGTAACTCCCGTGTTTCAGTGCCGGTGAGTCTATCTTCATAATCCACACCCACCCTTTGCGCCAAGCGCTCCCTTGTGGACTCGGAGGGGAAAAGCGACGTCGGCTCAGTCCGCATTGCCGGCTCTCGCCCCCACTCAGCACTGCCCTCGAAGATTAAGAAACCCACAGGCTGCACTGCGAACGCCCGGTGTCAGTCTTGAGCGCGAATCACTCTCCGCGCGACCGGAACACAGCAGCCATGGGAGAGAAGAGAGCGGGTGGGTAGTGTTGCCTCACCTCGCCACAGGTTTTCGTGAGTGACCCGCCTCCCTGTACTCCGTACACATCCGCAGTGTGTCCGCTTATTGGCTCTTGCAGCTATCCTTGACGCAGACCAATATAAGCCACAGGAGCTAAGCTAGCCGGCACGCTTACAGTCGGATGAAACGCGTGTGTAGCTGGAAAACGTCTTGCGAACGAAGAGCATGGCCCCCCTCGAGCGCAGGACCAGGTAGACCCCTGCGTGCCCGCCCAAGTAACGATAGTTACATTTCACACGATCGAGTAGACAAGCATTGCAACGCAAAAGCAATCATGGAGAGCATATCCGACAGTGGCACACAAAATAGCGAACAATGCAAAGCAACGAAGCGAACCAGAACAGAAAGTATAGGAGGTATAACGGAGCTAAGCGCCGAGATGGATATACAGAATCCGTTGGTCGAGCGACGTATCCACAAATCTCATCGTCTTGTTCAGTGCATACGCTGCCCGGGTATAGTCCAGACGACCGCGCTCGTCCACCATGTGCTTATAAAACATCGGCGCAATCTTCTTCGTCTCACCGTCCGCCACGGCCCACATCGTGCCAATCACAGAACGGAACCCGATGAACTGGATCGCAGAGGCGAGGTGGATGACCTCGTCTGGACTCTCCCTATCTCCGACAGTCGTGTGGCACGCAGAGAGATATGCAAACTCGGGATTCTTCAACTCGCACGCAATGATTCGTTGAATCGTAAAATGACCGTCGTGGAGAGCAAACGCGGATTCGAACGGGCGTTCAGGATCTGGGAGACCATGGCAGGCAAGGTGGACCCATTCTGCCTTTCTGAGTTCTTCGACGACCCTGGAAATGCTTGCTGCACCTCCATCGATGCGTGTGAATGCAGCGAGGCTATCGACATTCTGAGTAATCATATCCAGCTCTGCGGCTACAGAAGGCAACTCGCACTCGCCAGGGGCTTTGCCTTTGTTGGCGACGTCCAAAATAGGCTAAGTTGGCCTGGACCTCTTGACGCTGAATCCATACAGCTCGATACCGCTCTTGATCTTGTTGAACCTCACACGTGACACGATGTTGCCCAGAGAAAATTTCTCGTCCTTCTTTCCTCTCTCCCTCAGTCCGTATTGTGACGGCTGAGGTGAGACAGTCATTTACTTCGACATATTGACAGACATTGACGTGACTACCTATAGCTGATACGAGTGTGCCTTAGGTAGTTCGAATGATAGTCCGTATTGTGACGGCTGAGCTGATACGAGTGTGCCTTAGTCAACAGCCTTGACCGATCATGATGAAACGTTTTGGGGCAGCTACAGAATCTGTTTGCCCACACCGTCTAGCGCGAATGAGGGCGGTCAATGTCGGTGTATAGGACGAGATGTAGAGAGAATGCAGATTCTGCTGACCCTTCCGAAATGGACCGGCGGCATGCAGAGGCAACCCAGAGAACTCGGCAGTGGGACACCACCAGATGCGAGAATGATGTGGGACGGTTGCCTGGAGGACGTCGACGATGGGGGAAACGATATGGTCCCATAGCTGGCGTAAGACAATCACGATCTCTCTTGTTACGTCGTCCATTGTCTTTGCACGTTGAATCCACTTATAGAGCTCTGTTGATAGGTATCGAACATCTTCCCGTGTAGTGTGCAAAGGAGTATGTACGGGATCTCGATCGTGGAGGACGATGAGTGCATCACAACTGTACTCGCTCGAATTGACAATGATGACAGGTCCCCCACTGGCCGCGTGTTGGAGATCAAGAAAGAGGTAAGGGAGAAGGAAACGGGAGAGGCCAGGCAACTCGCGAATATTGGCTACGACCGTCTGCATTCGAACGTTGAGACGAAACACCTGTTCGTGCTGATCTTCGCTGGGTGAATTGAGGGCACTGTGGATAAGAGAAGACAAGCACACGAACTCGTCTGCCAGTTTTTCACCTCCTGGGCCGGATGTCCTGATATCATGAAGCGGAGAATGAAGGCGAGTGAGCTGGCTCCAAAAGACACCCCTGCCCTGTTCTAGAAGTTCGACTGCGCGGGAAGGAGCATGGTTACGAAGACAGGCTGAAAACGCTTCCACTGCGAGGGATGAGATGTGCAGCTTGAGAATATCAAGATGTTGAGGTAGAGAAGGGAGAGTTGCGAGATGATGAATGAGCGATCGAAGGGATGTCTCGTATGCGAGAAGTAGGGTAGGATGCTGGAAACGTTCGGCCATACTGATCCATTCCCTTGCAGCGGATAGATGGGAAGGAGACACCAACTGGTCGATGTGAACCAGCTGACGGTAGAGACCGAAGACCTCCTCCTTATCCGTTAACGTTGTTAACCGCGTGAAGCGTTGGTAGAGATATTTGGCAAGGTTGTTCAGAGATGTAGATCGTTGAGAGTGACCTGGAGGGCGAAGGTCAAGAGATTCTCGGCAGAGGAGGATGGCCTCCTCGAGGTCTCCCATTGACCCGAGCCGCTTGTACTGGTCAGAGAGATATACGGCAAGATTGTTCAAGGATGCTGATCGTTCAAAGTGTCGTGACGGGAAAAGAATAAGGGATTCTCGACAGAGGACGATAGCCTCGTCGAGATCTTCCGTCGACCCGAGCTGCTTACACCGATAGAAGAGAAACTTAGCGAGGTTGTTTAAAGATGTAGATCGTTGAGAGTGTCCTGGCGGGCGAAGAGCGAGGGATTCTCGAGAGAGGACGATCGCCTCGTCGAGGTCTCCCATTGATCCGAGCCACTTGTACCGACTGGAGAGATACGCAGCAAGGTTGTTCAAAGATGTCGATAGTTCAGAGTGTCCTGGCGAGAAAAGGATAAGGGATTCCCGAGAGAGGACGATGGCCTCCTCTAGGTCATTCATCGACCTGAGCTGCTTGTATCGATCGGAGAGTCGATTGGCAAGGTTGTTCAAATTTGTGGATCGCTGAGAATGCCGCGGTGGGCAAAGGGCAAGTGACTCTCGACAGAGGACGACGGCTTCGTCGAGGTCTCCCATCGAACCGAGCTGCTTGTACCGAGAGGAGAGACGATTGGCAAGGTTGTTCAAGGAAGTGGATCGTTGAGAGTGTCCTCGCGGGAGAAGGGAAAGGGATTCCCGAGAGAGGGCGATAGCCTCGTCGAGATCTCCCATTGACCCGGGTTGCTTGTGCCGATCGGAAAGAAATACGGCAAGGTTGTTCAAAGATGTAGATCGTTGAGAGTGTCCTGGCGGGCAAAGAGAAAGGGATTCTCGAGAGAGGACGATCGCCTCGTCGAGGTCTCCCATTGACCCGAGCCGCTTGTACCGATCGGAGAGACGATTAGCGAGGCTGTTCGAAGATATTGATCGTTGAGGGCGTCCGGGCGGGCAAAGAGCAAAGGATTCTCGGGAGAGAACGATGCCCTCGTCGAGATCTCCCGTTGACCAGAGTTGTTTGTATCGAGAGGAGAGGTGATTGGCAAGGTTGTTCAAAGATGTGGATCGTTCAGAGTGTCCCGGAAGGCGAAGGGCAAGGGATTCTCGACAGAGTACAATAGCCTCCTCCAGGTCTCCCAATGACCCGAACCGCTTGAATCGACTAGAGAGACGGTTGGCAAGGTTGTTCAAAGATGTAGATCGTTGAGAGTTTCCGGGCGGGCAAAGGGCTAGGGATTCACGACAGAGGTCGATGGCCTCGTCAAGGTCTCCTAATGACCAGAGCTGCTTGTACTGAGAGGAGAGAAATATGGCAAGGTTGTATAAAGAGAAAGATCGCTTAGAGTGTCCCTGCGGACGAAGGGCAAAGGATTCTCGACAGACGACGACAGCCTCCTTCAAGTCTCGCAACGACCCGAGTTTATCGTATCGATCATGAAGATGTAGTGCGAGCTATTCCAAGACAACAGGTCGATCGGCATGACCGGGTAGACAAAGTCCCGATGCTTCACGATCAAGATTGATCACCTCATCGATGTCTTGTCTTTCCTTCCGTCACTCGAACTTGACAGCGAGCGACTCCGCCCGCGAAAGTAGCTGCTCAACTAGCGGGCACATAATGTTGGAGGTGGGGTTAACGAGAGCCCTGGGTCCAGAATATTGAGACTTCAGCTTATATGACTATTGCTCTTAAGTAGAAGAGGGACGATAAGGGTGTAAACGTTTTTCGTACCTCCAGTCGAGTATATTCAATGGCAGAACTATATAAGCTCCCGCCAGTGATTGCTGACGTAATCCCCTTCCCTTGAGCTCGTAAAAAATGAAAGCGACGACGACCCCGTCCACGTCGACGCCCGTCGCGCACAATGCCCTTCCACCGCCCTCAGCAGCCTCCACCGCCCGCTCGTCTCGCATCGCACCCCACTCACACATCAAGGGCCTCGGTCTCAACACAGCAGG
The DNA here is from genome assembly GCA_038089055.1 of Tylopilus aff. balloui. NCBI lineage: Eukaryota > Fungi > Basidiomycota > Agaricomycetes > Boletales > Boletaceae > Tylopilus > Tylopilus aff. balloui. The sequence continues at coordinate 23,139 of JBBPKC010000361.1, forward strand.
CACCGCCGCGCCCGAGGCCGCCGGGTTCATCGGCCAAACCAACGCGCGCGAGGTACGTCTATGCGTGTGTCGCCGACATCTGACACGTTGAAAAACGACCGCTGGCGCCCAGGCATGTGGCGTCGTCGTCGATCTGATCAAATCGCGAACGTTCTCGGGACGCGCCCTCCTCCTCGTCGGCGCGCCCGGGACGGGCAAAACTGCGCTCGCGCTTGCCGTTTCGCACGAGCTTGGCGTCAAGGTTCCGTTTTGTCCGATGGTTGGTTCTG